>CAJHNH020005803.1:0-17601 GCA_905116865.2 Candidula unifasciata | reverse complement strand
GTCAACCCGAATTTTTGGAGCATTTCCAGGCACAGCACATCCGATCAGCGTCTGCTATGTCGTTTCTGCAGTTCTGGATTCAGTTTAAGCAAGAGTGGGAAAAATACAACACTTCTTAAGCGTAGACTGTATTCGTTTGGAGCATTCCAGGCCCAACCAGGCTCCGACAGGTGGCTAAAGCCTGTTTCTGCAAGTTCGATTCAGTTTGAGCAAGAGTGGAAAAGAAACACAAAACTACTTATCTTGAAAGATCTGGCGTTTGGAGCTTTTCCAGGCCCAACCAGCATCCGATCAGCGTAAGACTAAGCCGTTTCTGAAGTATGATTGAGTTTGAGCCAGAGCTGAAAGAACACAAAAACTCGTTATGTGACAGATCTGTATCATTTGAAGCATTTCAGGCCTAACAGCATCGCGAACAGGCGTTCTGGCGACGCTGTTCTTACAATTTCTGATTCTAGTTTAAGTCTCAAGAGTTTGGTAGAAATACAAAACTTCTATAGTGGTGAGATTCGTAAGAATGTTTAGAGCATTTCAGGCCCAACCAGCATGCCGATCAGTCGTCTGGGCTATAAGCCAGTTTCTGCAAGTCTGATTAAGTTTAAGCAAGATGTTTAGGAAGAATACAAACTTCTTATAAGGTGTCGTATCTGTACTCCGTTAGAGGCATTCCAGGCCAACCATCGATCCCATCAGCGTCTGGCTAGCGTTTTTCTGCAAGTTCTGAAATTCAGGTTGAGCAAGAGCTGGAGAAGAATCCAAAACTTTCTTAAAGCGTAAGATCTGAATCGTTTAGGCATTTCCCAGGCCAACCAGCATCCGATTCAGCGTCTGGCTAAGCCCGTTTCTGCAAGTTCTGATTCAGTTGAGCAAGAGCTGGAGAAGAATACAAAACCTTCTTATAGCGTCTAGATCTGGAATTCGTTTGGAGCATTCCAGGCCCAACCAGCATCCGATCAGCGTCCTGGCTAAGCCGTTTTCTGCAAGTTCTGATTCAGTTTGAGCAGAGTTGGGAAGAATACAAAACTTCTTATAGTAGTCAGATCTTAATCGTTTGAAGCGGATTTTCAGGCCCAACCAGCATCCCGATCAGCAGTCTGGCTAAGCCGTTTCTGCAGTTCTGATTTCAGTTTGCGAGCTATAAGAGATGTGGGAGAGATACAAAACTTCTTAAAGCTGTAAGTTACTGGAATCGTTTATATGAGCGTTTCTGCCGGCACCATGCAGCATATGCATCAACTTCTCGCTAAGCCCGTTGTCTGCAAGTTCTGATTCGGTTGCAAGCTACGAGTTTGGAGATATACTGCAAATACTTGCTATTCTTATAGGTGATAGATCTGAATCGTTGGACAGCATTTCCAAGCCCTAAGCATGCACCTGATCAGCGTCTCTCTAAGACGTTTCTGCAGTTTCTGATGTCAGTTTGAGCAACGTTGGGGGGGGAAGAATTACAAAACTTATTATAGGTTGTCAGATCTGTATCGTTGAGCATTTCCAGGACACAACCAGCATCCGATTAGCGTCTGGCTAAGCGTTTCTGCAGTGTTTGATTCAGTTTGAGCAAGTTTGGAAGAATACAAAACTTCTTATGTGACAGATCTGTGATCGTTTGAAGCATTTCAAGCCAACACAGCATCCGGATCAGCGTCTGGGCTAAGCCGTTTCTGCAAGTTCCTGATTCAGTTTGAGCAAGAGCTCGCGAGAATATCAAAACTTCTTATGGTGTCAATCTGAATCTGTTTTGGAGCATTTCAGGCCCAACCAGCTCCGATCAGCGTCTGGCGCTAAGCTGTTTCTGCAAGTTTCTGATTCAGATTCTGCAAGAGCGGGATGGAGAATACACAACTTCTTATGTGTCGATCCGAATGTTTGGAGCTTTTTGGCCCAGCGTTTCCAGCGTCCAAGCCGGTTTCTGCAAAGTCCTGTCACAGCGCCTGGGCTCAAGCCGTTTTCTTCTAAGCAAGTTAGTGACAGATCTTTATATCGTTGAAGCATTTCAGGCTGGAGAAGAATACAAAGTCTTATGGTATAGCCGATCTGTTTGATCGTGTTTGAAGCATTTCCAGAAGAATACCAGCATCCGATCAGCGTCTGACTAAAGCCGTTTTCGCCCAGCAAGTTCTGATGTCAGTTTTGAGCAAGAGTCTGAAACAAAGATACAAACTTCTATATAGTGTCAGATCTGAATCGTTTTGGAGGCATTTTACCAGGCCCAACCAGCATCGATTCAGCGTCTGGCTAAGCCGTTTTCTGCAAGTTCTGATTCAGTTTGAGCAAGAGCTGGAGAAGAATACAAAACTTCTTATAGTGTCAGATCTTAATCGTTTAGAGCTATGTCCACGTCAGGCCCAACCAGCATCCGATCCAGCGTCTGGCTAAGCCTTTTCTGCAAGTTCTGATTCAGTTTGAGCAAGAGCTGAGAAGAATACAAAAACTTCTTATAGTGTCAGATCTGAATCGTTTGGAGCATTTCCAGGCCCACCAGCATCCGATGCAGCGTCTGGCTAAGCCGTTTCTGCAAGTTCTGATTCAGTTGAGCAAGAGCTGGAGAAGAATACAAAACTTCTTATAGTGTCAGATCTGAATCGTTTAGAGTGCATTTCCAGGCGACTCCAACCAGCATCCGATCAGCGTCTGGCTAAGCCGTTTCTGGCAAGTTCTGATTCAGTTTGAGCAAGAGCTGGTAGAAGAATACAAAACTTCTTATTGTGACAGATCTGAATCGTTTGAAGCATTTTCAGGCCCAACCAGCATCCGATCAGCGTCTGGCTAAGCCGTTTCTGCAAGTTCTGATTCAGTTTGAGCAAGAGTTGGGAAGAATACAAAACTTCTTATAGTGTCAGATCTGAATCGTTTAGAGCATTTCCAGGCCCAACCAGCATCCGATCAGCGTCTGGCTAAGCCGTTTCTGCAAGTTCTGATTCAGTTTGAGCAAGAGCTGGAGAAGAATACAAACTTTCTTATCGTTATAGTGGATCAGATCTGAGAATCGTTTGGAGCATTTTCAGGCCCAACCAGCATCCGATCAGCGTCTGGCTAAGCCGTTTCTGCAAGTTCTGATTCAGTTTGAGCAAGAGTTTGGGAAGATACAAAAAACTTCTTATTGGTGACAGATCTGAATCGTTTGAAGCATTTCCAGGCCCAACCAGCATCCGATCAGCGTCTGGCTAAGCCGTTTCTGCAAGTTCTGATTCAGTTTGAGCAAGAGCTGAGAGAAGAATACAAAACTTCTTTATGGTGTCAGATCTGAATCGTTTGAAGCATTTCCAGGCCCAACCAGCATCCGATCAGCGTCTGGCTAAGCCGTTTCTGCAAGTTCTGATTCAGTTTTTGAGCAAGAGCTTGAAGCGTTTCTGAAGAATACAAAACTTCTTATAGTGTCAGATCTGAATCGTTGAAGCATTTCCAGGCCCAACCAGCATCCGATCAGCGTCTGGCTAAGCCGTTTCTGCAAGTTTCTGATTCAGTTTGAGCAAGAGTTTTGAGAAGAATACAAAACTTCTTATAGGTGTCAGATCTGAATCGTTTGGAGCATTTCCAGGCCCAACCAGCATCCGATCAGCGTCTGGCTAAGCCGTTTCTGCAAGTTCTGATTCAGTTTGAGCAAGAGCTGGAGAGAATAATACAAAACTTCTTATAGTGTCAGATCTGAATCGTTTGGAGCATTTTCCAGGCCCAACCAGCATCCCGATCAGCGTCTGGCTAAGCCGTTTCTGCAAGTTCTGATTCAGTTTGAGCAAGAGTTGGAGAAGAATACAAAACTTCTTATAGTGACAGATCTGATCGTTTGGAGCATTTCCAGCCCCAACAGCATCCGATCAGCGTCTGGCTAAGCCCGTTTCTGCAAGTTCTGATTCAGTTTGAGCAAGAGCTTGAGAAGAATACAAAACTTCTTATAGTGTCAGATCTGAATCGTTTGGAGCATTTCCAGGCCCAACCAGCATCCGATAGCGTCTGGCTAAGCCGTTTCTTGCAAGTTCTGATTCAGTTTGAGCAAGAGCTTGGAAGAATACAAAACTTCTTATGGTGTCAGATCTGAATCGTTTGGAGCATTTCCCAGGCCCAACAAGCATCCGATCAGCGTCTGGCTAAGCCGTTTCTGCAAGTTCTGATTCAGTTTGAGCAAGAGCTGGAGAAGAACACAAAACTTCTTATAGTGTCAGATCTGAATCGTTTAGAGCATTTCAGGCCCAACCAGCATCCGATCAGCGTCTGGCTAAGCCGTTTCTGCAAGTTCTGATTCAGTTTGAGCAAGAGCTGGAAGAAGAATACAAAACTTCTTATGGTGTCAGATCTGAATCGTTTGAGAGCATTTCCAGGCCCAACCAGCATCCGATCAGCGTCTGGCTAAGCCGTTTCTGCAAGTTCTGATTCAGTTTGAGCAAGAGCTGGAGAAGAATACAAAACTTCTTATAGTGTCAGATCTGAATCGTTTGAAGCATTTCCAGGCCCAACCAGCATCCGATCAGCGTCTGGCTAAGCCGTTTCTGCAAGTTCTGATTCAGTTTGAGCAAGAGCTTTAGAGAAGAATACAAACTTCTTATAGTGTCAGATCTGAATCGTTTGGAGCATTTCCAGGCCCAACCAGCATCCGATCAGCGTCTTCTGGCTAAGCCGTTTCTGCAAGTTCTGATTCAGTTTGAGCAGGAGTTTGAGGACGAATACAAAACTTCTTATGGTGTCAGATCTGAATCGTTTTAAGCATTTCCAGGCCCAACCAGCATCCGATCAGCGTCTGGCTAAGCCGTTTCTGCAAGTTCTGATTCAGTTTGAGCAAGAGCTGGAGAAGAATACAAAACTTCTTATGGTGTCAGATCTGAATCGTTTGGAGCATTTCCAGGCCCAACCAGCATCCGATCAGCGTCTGGCTAAGCCGTTTCTGCAAGTTCTGATTCAGTTTGAGCAAGAGCTGGAGAAGAATATAAAACTTCTTATAGTGTCAGATCTGAATCGTTTGGAGCATTTCCAGGCCCAACCAGCATCCGATCAGCGTCTGGCTAAGCCGTTTCTGCAAGTTCTGATTCAGTTTGAGCAAGAGCTGGAGAAGAATACAAAACTTCTTATAGTGTCAGATCTGAATCGTTTGAGAGCATTTCCAGCCCAACCAGCATCCGATCAGCGTCTGGCTAAGCCGTTTCTGCAGATTCTGATTCGTTTGAGAGCAGCTTTCCAGAATACAAAACTTCTTATAGTGCAGATCTGAATCGTTTGGAGCATTTCTGGCCCAACCAGCATATCAGCGTCTGTTAAGCCGTTTCTGCAAGTTCTGATTCAGTTTGAGCAAGAGCTGGAGAAGAATACAAAACTTCTTATGGTGTCAGATCTGAATCGTTTGGAGCATTTCCAGGCCCAACCAGCATCCGATCAGCGTCTGGCTAAGCCCGTTTCTGCAAGTTCTGATTCAGTTTGAGCAAGAGCTGGAGAAGAATACAAAACTTCTTATGGTGTCAGATCTGAATCGTTTGGAGCATTTCAGGCCCAACCAGCATCCGATCAGCGTCTGGCTAAGCCGTTTCTGCAAGTTCTGATTCAGTTTGAGCAAGAGCTGGAGAAGAATACAAAACTTCTTATAGTGTCAGATGTGAATCGTTTGGAGCATTTTCATGCCTAACCAGCATCCGATCAGCGTCTGGCTAAGCCGTTTCTGCAAGTTCTGATTCAGTTTGAGCAAGAGCTGGAGAAGAATACAAAACTTCTTATGGTGTCAGATCTGAATCGTTTGGAGCATTTCTAGGCCCAACCAGCATCCGATCAGCGTCTGGCTAAGCCGTTTCTGCAAGTTCTGATTCAGTTTGAGCAAGAGCTGGAGAAGAATACAAAACCTCTTATGGTAGTGTCAGATCTGAATCGTTTGGAGGCATTTCCAGGCCCAACCAGCATCCGATCAGCGTCTGGCTAAGCCGTTTTTGCAAGTTCTGATTCAGTTTGAGCAAGAGCTGGAGAAGAATACAAAACTTCTTTTTGTGTCAGATCTGAATCGTTTGGAGCATTTCCAGGCCCAACCAGCATCCGATCAGCGTCTGGCTAAGCCGTTTCTGCAAGTTCTGATTCAGTTTGAGCAAGAGCTGGAGAAGAATACAAAACTTCTTATGGTGTCAGATCTGAATCGTTTGAAGCATTTCCAGGCCCAACCAGCATCCGATCAGCGTCTGGCTAAGCCGTTTCTGCAAGTTCTGATTCAGTTTGAGCAAGAGCTGGAGAAGAATACAAAACTTCTTATGGTGTCAGATCTGAATCGTTTGGAGCATTTCCAGGCCCAACCAGCATCCGATCAGCGTCTGGCTAAGCCGTTTCTGCAAGTTCTGATTCAGTTTTGAGCAAGAGCTGGAGAAGAATACAAAACTTCTTATGGTGTCAGATCTGAATCGTTTGGAGCATTTCCAGGCCCAACCAGCATCCGATCAGCGTCTGGCTAAGCCGTTTCTGCAAGTTCTGATTCAGTTTGAGCAAGAGCTGGAGAAGAATACAAAACTTCTTATGGTGACAGATCTGAATCGTTTGGAGCATTTCCAGGCCCAACCAGCATCCGATCAGCGTTCTGGCTAAGCCGTTTCTGCAAGTTCTGATTCAGTTTGAGCAAGAGCTGGAGAAGAATACAAAACTTCTTATCGTGACAGATCTGAATCGTTTGGAGCATTTTCAGGCCCAACCAGCATCCGATCAGCGTCTGGCTAAGCCGTTTCTATCTGCAAGTTCTGATTCAGTTTGAGCAAGAGCTCTGGAGAAGAATACAAAACTTCTTATAGTGTTGCAGATCTGAATCGTTTTAAGCATTTCCAGGCCCAACCAGCATCCGATCAGCGTCTGGCTTAAGCCGTTTCTGCAAGTTCTGATTCAGTTTGAGCAAGAGCTAGGAGAAGAATACAAAACTTCTTATAGTGTCAGATCTGAATCGTTTAGAAGCATTTCCAGGCCCAAACCAGCATCCGATCAGCGTCTGGCCTAAGCCGTTTCTGCAAGTTCTGATTCAGTTTGAGCAAAGCAGCTGGAGGAGAATACAAAACTTCTTATGGTGATCAGATCTGAATCGTTTGACAGCATTTTCCAAGGCCCAACCAGCATCCGATCAGCGTCTGGCTAAGCCGTTTCTGCAAGTTCTGATTCAGTTTGAGCAGAGCTGGAGAAGAATACAAAACTTCTTATGAGTGTCAGATCTGAATCGTTTGAAGCATTTTCAGGCCCAACCAGCATACGATCAGCGTCTGGCTAAGCCGTTTCTACAAGTTCTGATTCAGTTTGAGCAAGAGTTTGTATTCTTATACAAAACTTCTTATAGTGACAGATCTGAATCGTTTAGAGCATTTCCAGGCCCAACCAGCATCCGATCAGCGTCTGGCTAAGCCGTTTCTGCAAGTTCTGATTCAGTTTGAGCAAGAGCTGGAGAAGAATACAAAAACTTCTTATGGTGTTCAGATCTGAATCGTTTGGAGCATTTTCAGGCCCAACCAGCATCCGATCAGCGTCTGGCTAAGCCGTTTCTGCAAGTTCTGATTCAGTTTGAGCAAGAGCTGGAGAAGAATACAAAACTTCTTATAGTGACAGATCTGAATCGTTTGGAGCATTTCCATGCACAACCAGCATCCGATCAGCGTCTGGCTAAGCCGTTTCTGCAAGTTCTGATTCAGTTTGAGCAAGAGCTGGAGAAGAATACAAAATTTCTTATGGTGTCAGATCTGAATCGTTTGGAGCATTTTCATGCCCAACCAGCATCCGATCAGCTTCTGGCTAAGCCGTTTCTGCAAGTTGTGATTCAGTTTGAGCAAGAGTTTGGGAAGAATACAAAACTTCTTATAGTGTCAGATCTGAATCGTTTGGAGCATTTCCAGGCCCAACCAGCATCCGATCAGCGTCTGGCTAAGCCGTTTCTGCAAGTTCTGATTCAGTTTGAGCAAGAGCTGGAGAAGAATACAAAACTTCTTATGGTGTCAGATCTGAATCGTTTGGAGGCATTTCAGGCCCAACAGCATCCGATCAGCGTCTGGCTAAGCCGTTTCTGCAAGTTCTGATTCAGTTTGAGCAAGAGCTGGAGAAGAATACAAAACTTCTTTTGGTGTCAGATCTGAATCGATTCGAGCATTTCCGAGACCAACAGCATCCGAACAAAGTCTAGCTAAGACGTTTCTGCAAGTTCTGATTCAGTTTGAGCAACAGAAAGAAAAGAATACAAAACTTCTTATGGTGTCATATCTGAATCGTTTAAAGCATTTCCAGGCGCCACCAATATCCGATCAGCGTCTGGATAAGCCGTTTCTGCAAGTTCTGATTCAGTTTGAGCAAGAGTTGTGAGAAGAATACAAAAACTTCTTATGGTGTCAGATCTGAATCGTTTGGAGCATTTCCAGGCCCAACCAGCATCCGATCAGCGTCTGGCTAAGCCGTTTCTGATCTGCAAGTTCTGATTCAGTTTGAGCAAGAGTGGAGAAGAATACAAAAACTTCTTATAGTGTCAGTGTTGAACAGATCTGAATCGTTTAGAGCATTTCCAGGCCCAACCAGCATCCGATCAGCGTCTGGCCTAAGCCGTTTCTGCAAGTTCTGATTCAGTCTGTGAGCAAGAGATGGAGAAGAATACAAAACTTCTTATGTGTAAGATCTGAATCGTTTGAAGCATTTTTCAGGCCCAACCAGCATCCGATCAGCGTCTGGCTAAGCCGTTTCTGCAAGTTCTGATCAGTTTGGAGCTAAGAGTTTGGAGAAGAATACAAAACTTCTTATGGTGTCAGATCTGAATCGTTTGGAAGCATTTTCAGCACAACCAGCATCCGATCAGGTCTGGCTAAGCCGTTTCTGCAAGTTCTGATTCAGTTTGAGCAAGAGCTGGAGAGAATACAAAACTTCTTATGGTGTCAGATCTGAATCGTTTGGAGCATTTCCAGGCCCAACCAGCATCCGATCAGCGTCTGGCTCTGGGCTAAGCCGTTTCTGCAAGTTCTGATTCAGTTTGAGCAAGAGCGGAGCTGGGAAGAATACAAAACTAAAACTTATGGTCAGATCTGAATCGTTTGAAGCATTTATCCAGGCGCAACCAGCATCCGATCAGCGTCTGGCTAAGCCGTTCTGCAAGTTCTGATTCAGTTTGAGCAAGAGTGGAGAAGAATACAAAACTTCTTATAGTGTCAGATCTGAATCGTTGAGAGCATTTCCCAGGCCCAACCAGCATCCGATCAGCGTCTGGCTAAGCCGTTTCTGCAAGTTCTGATTCAGTTTGAGCAAGAGTTGGAGAAGAATACAAAACTTCTTATGGTGACAGATCTGAATCGTTTGCGAGCATTTCCAGGCCCAACCAGCATCCGATCAGCGTCTGGCTAAGCCGTTTCTGCAAGTTCTGATTCCAGTTTGAGCAAGAGCTGGAGAAGAATACAAAAACTTCTTATAGTGTCAAGATCTGATCTGACTCGTTTGGAAGCATTTTCAGGCCCAACCAGCATCCGATCAGGAGTCTCGCCTAAGCCGTTTCTGCAAGTTCTGATTCAGTTTTGAGCAAGAGCTTGGAGAAGAATACAAAACTTCTTATAGTGACAGATCTGAATCGTTTAGAGCATTTCCAGGCCCAACCAGCATCCGATCAGCGTCTCGCTAAGCCGTTTCTGCAAGTTCTGATTCAGTTTGAGCAAGAGCTGGAGAAGAATACAAAACTTCTTATAGTTTCAGATCTGAAATCGTTTAGAGCATTTCCAGGCCTCAACCAGCCATCGATCAGCGTCTGGCTAAGCCGTTTCTGCAAGTTCTGATTCAGTCTTGCGACAAGAGCTGGAAGAATAATTTTCAAAACTTCTATCCATAGTTAGATCCGAATCGTTTAGAGCAACTTCCAGGCCCAACCAGCATCCGATCAGCGTCTGGCGAAGCCGTTTCTGCAAGTTCTGATTTAGTTTGAGCAAGAGCTGGAGGAAGAATACAAAACTTCTTATGGTGACAGATCTGAAATCGTTTGAAGCATTTCCAGGCCCAACCAGCATCCTATCCCCAGCGTCTGGCTAAGCCGTTTCTGCAAGTTCTGATTCAGTTTGAGCAAGAGCTGAGAAGAATACAAAACTCTTCTTATAGTGACAGATCTGAATCGTTTGTTTGGAGCATTTCCAGGCACAACAGCATCCGATCAGCGTCTAGCTAAGCCGTTTCTGCAAGTTCTGATTCAGTTTGAGCAAGAGCTGGAGGAAGAATACAAAACTTCTTATGGTGTCAGATCTGAATCGTTTGGAGCATTTCCAGGCCCAACCAGCATCCGAATCAGCGTCTGGCTAAGCCGTTTCTGCAAGTTCCTGATTCAGTTTGAGCAAGAGTCAGCTTTGGAAAGAATACCAAAACTTCTTATAGTGTACAGATCTGAATCGTTTGGAGCATTTCCAGGCCACCAACCAGCATCCGATCAGCGTCTGGCTAAGCCGTTTCTGCAAGTTCTGATTCAGTTTGAGCAAGAGCTGGAGAAGAGAAGAATACAAAACTTCTTATAGTGACAGATCTGAATCGTTTGAAGCATTTTCAGGCCCAACCAGCATCCGATCAGCGTCTGGCTAAGCCGTTTCTGCAAGTTCTGATTCAGTTTGACGCAAGAAGCTGGAGAAGAATACAAAACTTCTTATGGTGTCAGATCTGAAATCGTTTGGAGCATTTCCAGGCCCAACCAGCATCCGATCAGCGTCTGTTCTAAGCCGTTTCTGCAAGTTTCTGATTCAGTTGGAGCAAGAGTTTGGAAGAATACAAAAACTTCTTATAGTGTCAGATCTAAATCGTTTTGCAGATCATTTCCAAGCCCAACCAGCATCGATCAGCGTCTGCTAAGTTTCTGAAAGTTCTGATTCAGTTTGAGCAAGAAGCTGGAGGAAGAATACAAAAACTTCTTATAGGTGGACAGATCTGAATCGTTTGGAAGATTTTCCAAGCCCAACCAGCATCCGATCAGCGTCTGGCTAAGCCGTTTCTGCAAGTTCTGATTCAGTTTGAGCAGAGCTGGAGAAGAATACAAAACTTCTTATAGTGACAGATCTGAATCGTTTAGATGGCATTTCCAGGCCCAGCCAGCATCGATCAGCGTCTGGCTAAGCCGTTCTGCAAGTTCTGATTCAGTTTGAGCAAGAGTTTGGAGAAAAACAAAAACTTCTTATGGTGGACAGATCTGAATCGTTTGAAGCATTTCAGGCCCAACCAGCATCCGATCAGCGTCTGGCTAAGCAGTTTCTGCAAGTTCTGATTCAGTTTGAGCAAGAGTTTTGGAAGAATACAAAACTTCCTATAGTGTACCAGATCTGAATTGTTTGGAGCATTTCCAGGCCCACACCAGCATCCAGATCAGCGTCTGGGCTAAGCCGTTTACTGCAAGTTCTGATTCAGTTTGTCGCAAGAGCTGGAGAAGAATACAAAACTTCTTATATTGTAGTCAGATCGGAATCGTTAGCATCAAAGTCCAGGCCCGCAAACTACTCCGATCAGCGTCTGCATAAGCCGTTTTTGGGAAGTTCTGATTCAGTTTGAGCAAGAGCATGGAGAAGAATACAAAAACTTCTTATAGTGTCAGATCTGAATCGTTTCGGAGGCAATTTCACCCACCCACTCAACGATCAAAACGGCTTCACCAGGCTCCGAACCCAGCGTCTGCTGACAGTAGCGCGTCTCTCTGGAATGCAAGTTCCGCTGATTCAGTTTTTGAGCAAGACCCGCTGGAGAAGATAGTACAAAACTTCTTACTAGTGTGCAAATCTGAATCGTTTACACGAAGCCTTTACAGGTCCCAACCTGCATCCGCTCAGCGGCTAGCTAAGCCGTTTTTCTGCAAGTTCTGATTCGGTTGAGGCAAGAGTTTATGAAGTCTACAAATCTTCTTATCCCCCCCGCCCCCCCTGGTCACCCCCCCCCTGGGCCTGTGAATCGGTTTGAAGCTCATTATCCTTACCCCCCCCAGGCCCAACCAGCATCTGATCAGCGTCTGGCATAGAGCCGTTTCTGCAAGTTCTGATTCAGTTTGAGCAAGACAGCTGGAGAAAAATACAAAACTTCTTATGGTGTCCGATCGTGAATCGTTTGGAGCATTTCCAGGCCCAACAGCATCCGAATCCAGCGTCTGGTCTAGCCGTTTCTGCAAGTTCTGATTCAGTTTGAGCAAGAGCTGGAAGAAGAATACAAAACTTCTTATAGTGACAGATCTGAATCGTTTGAAGAGCATTTCCAGGACCCACCAGCATCCGATCAGCGTTCATGTCGCTAAAGCCGTTTCTTCAAGTGTCTGAATTCAGGTTGAGCAAGAGCTGGAGAAGAAGTACAAAACTTAGCTTCATAGTGACAGCATTCTGAGATCGTTTGGAGCAAGCATTTCCAGGCCCAACCAGCATTCGATCAGCGTCTGTCTAAGCTGTTGTCTGCAAGTTATGATTGCAGTTGCGCAGCAAGAGTTTGGAAAAGAATACAAATAACTTCTATAGCTGTCAGATCAAATCGTTTAGAGCAATTTCCAAGCCCAACCTAGCATCTGATCAGCGTATGGCTAAAGCCGTTTAATACTCAAGTTCTGAGTCAGTTTGCGTCAAGAAGATGGAGAGGAATACAAAATCTCTTATGGTGAAAAATCTGAATCGTTTGCAGCATTCCAGGCCTAACCAGCATCCGATCAGCGTCTGGCTAAGCCGTTTCTGCAAAGTTCTGATTCAGTTGAGCAAGAGCTGGAGAAGAATACAAAATACTTCTTAAAGCGTGAGATCTGAATGGTAGAAGCATTTTCAGGCCCAAAACAGGCACCTAGATCAGCGTCTGCGCGAAGGCCTTTCATGTAATCTCTGATTCCGTTTGAGCAAGAGGCTGGAGAAGACTACAAAAAAACGTGTTAAGTGACATAGCTGAATCGTTTGAAGCATCTCCAGGTCCAACCAGGGATCCGCTCAGCGTCTGGCTAAGCAGTTGCTGCAAGTTCTGGTTCATCTTTTGAGCAAGAGTTGGAGAAGAATAGAAGGAAACTTTCTTATAGTGACAGATCTGACTCGTTTAGAGTATTTCCAGGCCCAACCAGCAGTCGATGAGCGTCTGACCTAAGCCGTTCTTTGCGAAGGTTCTGATGTAGTTGAGCGCAAGAGTTTGAAAAGAATACAAAACTTCTTATGGTGTCAGATCTGAATCGTTTGAAGGCCTTTTCAGGCACAAACCAGCAACGAATCAGCGTTTGGATAAAGCCGTTTCTACAAGTTCTTGTGATGCAGGTTTTAGCAAGAGCTGGAGAAGAATACAAAACTTCTTATAGTGTCAGATCTGAATCGTTTGGAGCATTTCCAGGCCCAACCAGCATCCGATCAGCGTCTGGCTAAGCCGTTTCTGCAAGTTCTGATTCAGTTTAAGCGAGAGTTTGGGAAGAATACAAAACTTCTTATAGTGTCAGATCTGAATCGTTTGGAGCATTTCCAGGCCCAACCAGCATCCGATCAGCGTCTGGCTAAGCCGTTTCTGCAAGTTCTGATTCAGTTTGAGCAAGAGTTTAGAAAGAATACAAAACTTCTTATAGTGTCAGATGTGAATCGTTTGGAGCATTTCCAGGCCCAACCAGCATCCGATCCGCGTCTGGCTAAGCCGTTTTTCTGCAGTTTCTGATTCAGTTTGAGCAGAGCTTGGAGAAGAATACAAAACTTCTTATAGTGTCAGATCCGAATCGTTTGGAGCATTTCCAGGCCCAACCAGTATCCGATCGGCGTCTGGCTAAGCGTTTCTGCAAGTTCTGATTCAGTTTGAGCAAGAGTTGGAAGAATACAAAACTTCTTATAGTGTCAGATCTGAATCGTTTGGAGCATTTCCAGGCCCAACCAGCATCCGATCAGCGTCTGGCTAAGCCGTTTCTGCAAGTCTGATTCAGTTTGAGCAAGAGCTGGAGAAGAATACAAAACTTCTTATAGTGTCAGATCTGAATCGTTTGGAGCATTTCCAGGCCCAACCAGCATCCGATCAGCGTCTGGCTAAGCCGTTTCTGCAAGTTCTGATTCAGTTTTTGAGCAAGAGTTTGGAAGAATACAAAACTTCTTATAGTGTCAGATCTGAATCGTTTGGAGCAGCATTTCCAGGCCCAACCAGCATCCGATCAGCGTCTGGCTAAGCCGTTTCTGCAAGTTCTGATTCAGTTTGAGCAAGAGCTGGAGAAGAATACAAAACTTCTTATAGTGTCAGATCTGAATCGTTTGGAGCATTTCCAGGCCCAACCAGCATCCGATCAGCGTCTGGCTAAGCCGTTTCTGCAAGTTCTGATTCAGTTTGAGCAAGAGCTGGAGAAGAATACAAAACTTCTTATAGTGTCAGATCTGAATCGTTTGGAGCATTTCCAGGCCCAACCAGCATCCGATCAGCGTCTGGCTAAGCCGTTTCTGCAAGTTCTGATTCAGTTTGAGCAAGAGCTGGAGAAGAATACAAAACTTCTTATAGTGTCAGATCTGAATCGTTTGGAGCATTTCCAGGCCCAACCAGCATCCGATCAGCGTCTGGCTAAGCCGTTTCTGCAAGTTCTGATTCAGTTTGAGCAAGAGCTGGAGAAGAATACAAAACTTCTTATAGCGTCAGATCTGAATCGTTTGGAGCATTTCCAGGCCCAACCAGCATCCGATCAGCGTCTGGCTAAGCCGTTTCTGCAAGTTCTGATTCAGTTTGAGCAAGAGCTGGAGAAGAATACAAAACTTCTTATAGTGTCAGATCTGAATCGTTTGGAGCATTTCCAGGCCCAACCAGCCACAGCATCCGATCAGCGTCTGGCTAAGCCGTTTCTGCAAGTTCTGATTCAGTTTGAGCAAGAGCTGGAGAATACAAAACTTCTTATAGTGTCAGATCTGAATCGTTTGGAGCATTTCCAGGCCCAACCAGCATCCGATCAGCGTCTGGCTAAGCCGTTTCTGCAAGTTCTGATTCAGTTTGAGCAAGAGTTTGGAAAGAATACAAAACTTCTTATAGTGTCAGATCTGAATCGTTTGGAGCATTTCCAGGCCCAACCAGCATCCGATCAGCGTCTGGCTAAGCCGTTTCTGCAAGTTCTGATTCAGTTTGAGCAAGAGTTTGGGAAGAATACAAAACTTCTTATATAGTGTCAGATCTGAATCGTTTAGAGCATTTCCAGGCCCAACCAGCATCCGATCAGCGTCTGGCTAAGCGTTTTCTGCAAGTTCTGATTCAGTTTGAGCAAGAGC
This sequence comes from Candidula unifasciata, assembly GCA_905116865.2. Lineage (NCBI taxonomy): Eukaryota > Metazoa > Mollusca > Gastropoda > Stylommatophora > Geomitridae > Candidula > Candidula unifasciata. Next base: position 2,464 of record CAJHNH020005803.1, on the reverse strand, counting down.
TGGAGAAGAATACAAAACTTCTTATAGTGTCAGATCTGAATCGTTTGGAGCATTTCCAGGCCCAACCAGCATCCGATCAGCGTCTGGCTAAGCCGTTTCTGCAAGTTCTGATTCAGTTTGAGCAAGAGCTTTGAGAAGAATACAAAAACTTCTTATAGTGACAGATCTGAATCGTTTGGAGCATTTCCAGGCCCAACCAGCATCCGATCAGCGTCTGGCTAAGCCGTTTCTGCAAGTTCTGATTCAGTTTGAGCAAGAGCTGGAGAAGAATACAAAACTTCTTATAGTGTCAGATCTGTATCGTTTGGAGCATTTCCAGGCCCAACCAGCATCCGATCAGCGTCTGGCTAAGCCGTTTCTGCAAGTTCTGATTCAGTTTGAGCAGAGCTGGAGAAGAATACAAAACTTCTTATAGTGTCAGATCTGAATCGTTTGGAGCATTTCCAGGCCCAACCAGCATCCGATCAGCGTCTGGCTAAGCCGTTTCTGCAAGTTCTGATTCAGTTTGAGCAAGAGCTGGAGAAGAATACAAAACTTCTTATAGTGTCAGATCTGAATCGTTTTTTGGAGCATTTCCAGGCCCAACCAGCATCCGATCAGCGTCTGGCTAAGCAGTTTCTGCAAGTTCTGATTCAGTTTGAGCAAGAGTTGGAGAAGAATACAAAACTTCTTATAGTGTCAGATCTGAATCGTTTGGAGCATTTCCAGGCCCAACCAGCATCCGATCAGCGTCTGGCTAAGCCGTTTCTGCAAGTTCTGATTCAGTTTGAGCAAGAGCTTGAGAAGAATACAAAACTTCTTATAGTGTCAGATCTGAATCGTTTGGAGCATTTCCAGGCCCAACCAGCATCCGATCAGCGTCTGGCTAAGCCGTTTCTGCAAGTTCTGATTCAGTTTGAGCAAGAGTTTGGAAAAGAATACAAAACTTCTTATAGTGTCAGATCTGAATCGTTTGGAGCATTTCCAGGCCCAACCAGCATCCGATCAGCGTCTGGCTAAGCCGTTTCTGCAAGTTCTGATTCAGGTTGAGCAAGAGTTTATGAAGAATACAAAACTTCTTATAGCGTCAGATCTGAATCGTTTGGAGCATTTCCAGGCCCAACCAGCATCCGATCAGCGTCTGGCTAAGCCGTTTCTGCAAGTTCTGATTCAGTTTGAGCAAGAGTTTGAGAAGAATACAAAACTTCTTATAGTGTCAGATCTGAATCGTTTGGAGCATTTCCAGGCCCAACCAGCATCCGATCAGCGTCTGGCTAAGCCGTTTCTGCAAGTTCTGATTCAGTTTGAGCAAGAGTTTGGAGAGAATACAAAACTTCTTATAGTGTCAGATCTGAATCGTTTGGAGCATTTCCAGGCCCAACCAGCATCCGATCAGCGTCTGGCTAAGCCGTTTCTGCAAGTTCTGATTCAGTTTGAGCAAGAGTTTGAGAAGAATACAAAACTTCTTATAGTGTCAGATCTGCATCGTTTGGAGCATTTCCAGGGCCAACCAGCATCCGATCAGCGTCTGGCTAAGCCGTTTCTGCAAGTTCTGATTCAGTTTGAGCAAGAGTTTGGGAAGAATACAAAACATTATAGTGTCAGATCTGAATCGTTTGGAGCATTTTCAGGCCCAACCAGCATTCGATCAGCGTCTGGCTAAGCCGTTTCTGCAAGTTCTGATTCAGTTTGAGCAAGAGTTTGGGAAGAATACAAAACTTCTTATAGCGTCAGATCTGTATCGTTTGGAGCATTTCCAGGCCCAACCAGCATCCGATCAGCGTCTGGCTAAGCCGTTTCTGCAAGTTCTGATTCAGTTTGAGCAAGAGCTGGAGAAGAATACAAAACTTCTTATAGTGTCAGATCTGTATCGTTTGGAGCATTTCCAGGCCCAACCAGCATCCGATCAGCGTCTGGCTAAGCCGTTTCTGCAAGTTCTGATTCAGTTTGAGCAAGAGTTTGGAAGAATACAAAACTTCTTATAGCGTCAGATCTGTATCGTTTGGAGCATTTCCAGGCCCAACCAGCATCCGATCAGCGTCTGGCTAAGCCGTTTCTGCAAGTTCTGATTCAGTTTGAGCAAGAGTTTGAGAATACAAAACTTCTTGTGGTGTCAGATCTGAATCGTTTGGAGCATTTCCAGGCCCAACCAGCATCCGATCAGCGTCTGGCTAAGCCGTTTCTGCAAGTTCTGATTCAGTTTGAGCAAGAGCTTGGGAAGAATACAAAACTTCTTATAGTGTCAGATCTGAATCGTTTGGAGCATTTCCAGGCCCAACCAGCATCCGATCAGCGTCTGGCTAAGCCGTTTCTGCAAGTTCTGATTCAGTTTGAGCAAGAGTTTGAGAAGAATACAAAACTTCTTATAGTGTCAGATCTGTATCGTTTGGAGCATTTCCAGGCCCAACCAGCATCCGATCAGCGTCTGGCTAAGCCGTTTCTGCAAGTTCTGATTCAGTTTGAGCAAGAGTTTAGGAAGAATACA
>CAJHNH020005802.1:445853-455224 GCA_905116865.2 Candidula unifasciata | reverse complement strand
TGCATGGTTTGTGTCATTTGAAATCTGAATAGTTTTTTTTTTTTTTTTTTTTGCTGACTGTCGCTCGCTTTTGCCCACTAGAAGTTAAATATGACAGCTGATTTATTCGGTTCCAGGCACCGCAATCTACACGTCTTTTTTTTTTTTTAATATATAAATCTTTTTTAAAAACTTTTTAAATATATAGAACCTTTTTTTCCCTTTTTAAATATAGAAAATCTTTTTTTCACTCAACAAAAAAACTTTTTTTTTACTTTTTTAATATAAAAAATCCTGTTTAACAATTTTCAAGTACATAAAATTTTTATGTCTTTTTTGTAAACTTTTTTATTTAGCTTTTTTTTTTAATATATATAATATATTCATTATATTTTTTTTGAGTATATAAAACCCGTTTTTTTTCCTTTTTTAATATATAAAAACTTTTTTTCACCTAAAAAAAAAAAAAAAAATTCCTTTGTAATATATACAAAACTTTATTACATTTTTCAAATATATAAAAACATTTTTTAAATTTTTTTTGAAACTTTTTCTTCACTTTTTAAATATAAAAAATCATGTTTAACAATTTTCAAGTACATAAAAATTTTATGTCCTTTTGAAATATATATATCTTTTTTTTTAAACATTTTTCAATATATAGAACATTTATTTTACTTTTCAAATACATAAAATCTTTTTTTCACGGAACAAAAAAAAACTATTTTCTTTTACTTTTGTAATATAAAAAATCCTGTTTAACAATTTTCAATTACATACAAATTGTATGTCTTTTTTGTAAATCTTTTTCTTAGTTTTTTTTTTTTAATATATAAAAACTTTATATATATTTTTCAAATGTACAAAAACATTTTTTTACTTTTTTTTTGGAAAATTTTTCTGCACTTTTTAAATATTTAAGACATACATTTTTTAAAGAATATAAAACATTTGTGTCCTTTAAAGAAATTTAATCATTTTCTAAATTATTTTAAATATTTAGAAACTACATTTCATATGCTTTTTAGATATATAAAAACACCTAAATGTTGTTCGTGAGAAGGTCAAGCCTACAGTTATCGCTCTTGCTATCTTCGGCACAGGATATATTTCCACCTTCAGCCACTCCGTATACACACATATACTCGGTAAACTCACAAACCTTTGTGTCGGTAGAAAATGGAAAAGCAGTAACCACTTTAAACTGCGCGTTTGCTACCTTGCGAAAGCAAACTTTAATTATTTTACATCGACCGCCATTAAATGTCTCTCCAATATAATAATCAAACTCTTTAATCACAGTGAACTCATCTTTCTTTAATTGATCTTCCGTGATCGTGTCCACGGCGAGGTAGATTAACTTCTCGATCTGATCAAGGTCGCAGGTGTAGTAGAAAGATTGAGGTTTGCCTGTAAAAAGACGTAAATATTTTGCACATGTTGCTATGACATGTCGCTTCTTGATGTGCGATAACTTGATGACTAGTGTCTTTCTAAACTTCGTGAGAATTTCGTTCTGTGAAACAGGTGTCGGAACATTTTCAAAGCGAAGATCGCCATCAAAATCAAAATTCAGAATGCCGAAAAGCAACTGCCGAAGCATTGAACGCCACAGCATTTTGTATCTTGAAAACACATGCTCATCACAACTGATTGTGGCGCGGTACATGTACATAGAATGCCAAGTGCTTCTTGGAGGCGAACCAGTCGCTCGTTTAAAGACTATAAACATGTCAATGAATTTAGTGGTCTCCGTTTCAGGGAAGATGTGAACAACCAAATTGCTGACGAGGATTTCTGGGCTCAGTTTCTGCAATTCGAAAAGCGCATTTTGTGGCAGTGGTACATTCAAGATAAACTCACCTTGCGACTTTTTCACGTACGCACATTGAGAAAAGCCACCTGGATACCGCGCCTCATCTTTTAGGCAAATCCAGATTGTATCTTTAGCGCTTTGTAAATAGAAGTACGGCTTAACCTGCAAATCGTCAATGATTGCAGTATGCATGGTTTGTGTCATTTGAAATCTGAATAGTTTTTTTTTTTTTTTTTTTTTTTTGCTGACTGTCGCTCGCTTTTGCCCACTAGAAGTTAAATATGACAGCTGATTTATTCGGTTCCAGGCACCGCAATCTACACCTCCTTTTTTAATATATTAATCTTTTTAAAAAACCCTTTTAAATATATAGAACCTTTATTTCACTTTTTAAATATATAAAATCTTTTTTTCACTCAACAAAAAAACTTTTTTTTTTACTTTTGTAATATAAAAATTCCCGTTTAACAATTTTCAAGTACAAAAAAATTTTATGTCCTTTTTTTAGCTTTTTTTTTAATATATATAATATATTCATTTTTTTTTTAAGTACATAAAAATTTTTTTTTAATATAAAAATCTTTTTTGTAAAAAAATGAAAAAAAATTCCTTTGTAATATATTAAACTTTATTACATTTTTTTTTTTTTTTTTTTGAAATTTTTCTTCACTTTTTATATATAAAAAATCATTTTAACAATTTTCAAGTACATAAAAATTGTATAAAATATCTTTTTTTTTTTTTTTCAATATATAGAACCTTTTTTTTACTTTTCACATAAAATCTTTTTTTCACGGAAAAAAAAAAAACTATAATAAAAAAATCCTGTTTAACAATTTTCAATTACATACAAATTGTATGTCTTTTTTGTAAATCTTTTTCTTAGGTTTTTTTTTTTTAATAATATATAAAAACTTTATTATATTTTTCAAATGTACAAAAACATTTTTTTACTTTTTTTTTGAAAATTTTTCTGCACTTTTTAAATATTTAAGACATACATTTTTTAAAGAATATAAAACATTTGTTTCCCTTAAAGAAATTAAATCATTTTCTAAATTTTTTTAAATATTTAGAAACTACATTTCATATGTTTTTCAGATATATAAAACCACCTGAATGTTGTTCGTGAGAAGGTCAAGCCTACAGTTATCGCTCTAGCTATCTTCGGCACAGGATATATTTCCACCTTCAGCCCCTCCGTATACACACATATACTCGGTAAACTCACAAACCTTTGTGTCGGTAGAAAATGGGAAAGCAGTAACCACTTTAAACTGCGCGTTTGCTACCTTGCGAAAGCAAACTTTAATTATTTTACATCGACCGCCATTAAATGTCTCTCCAATATAATAATCAAACTCTTTAATCACAGTGAACTCATCTTTCTTTAATTGATCTTCCGTGATCGTGTCCACGGCGAGGTAGATTAACTTCTCGATCTGATTAAGGTCGCAGGTGTAGTAGAAAGATTGAGGTTTGCCTGTAAAAAGACGTAAATATTTTGCACATGTTGCTATGACATGTCGCTTCTTGATGTGCGATAACTTGATGACTAGTGTCTTTCTAAACTTCGTGAGAATTTCGTTCTGTGAAACAGGTGTCGGAACATTTTCAAAGCGAAGATCGCCATCAAAATCAAAATTCAGAATGCCGAAAAGCAACTGCCGAAGCATTGAACGCCACAGCTTTTTGTATCTTGAAAACACATGCTCATCACAACTGATGGTGCCGCGGTACATGTACATAGCATGCCGAGTGCTTCTTAGAGGCGAACCAAAAGACTATAAACATGTCAATGAAATTAGTGGTCTCTGTTTCAGGGAAGATGTGAACAACCAAATTGCTGACGAGGATTTCTGGGTTCAGTTTCTTCACTTCGTAGATCGTATCTTGTGCCAGTGGTACATTCAAGATAAACTCACCTTGCAACTTTTTCACGTACGTACAGTTAGAAAAGCCAACTGGATCCTCATCTTTCAGGCAATTCCAGAGTGTATTTTTAGCGCTTTGTAAATAGAAGTACGGCTTTTGGTGCTAATTATCCATTATTGCAGTTTGCAGGGTTTGTCTACACGTTTTTTTTTAAATATATAAATTATTTTTTATAAACCGTTTTAAATATATAACAAGTTTATTTTACTTTTTAAAAATTATATGCTCTTCCTGATTGAGCTGGGCGCCTGAGTTTGGTTATAAAAAGAAACTCCATAGGGGAGCATGTACAGCAGGGGTTTACCAATCATCAGTAGAAGTAACCACTCGTCGGCAAATGTTTCGGCCCACGAGCACCTAGACATTTTGAGAGAATTGGTCCACCTGAGTTCATGAAGCTCATTGTTGGTTTCCCCTGCTGCCGGATGTTTTTTCGGACAGGGACAAGACGAATTATGGTTATATTGTATCATGTCCGACGTATTCTAGCTTTTGGTAGGGTTGTTTTTCTGGCTTTTGGGAGGAGTCTGCTAGTCCTTAAAAAGTCAAACAGATTGCCTGGGCCATCCTGGATTTCTGGCTAATGCTATCTGGTATGGCGCTGCCCGTGCTTCCTCCTTTTGGGGAGCTGGCTTGTCTTCAAAGACAACGGCCTAGTTTTTTGGGCTTACCTCATTAGCCGGGCTTTTTAGATATGGCGCGGTAACTTCTTCATGTTCCGTCTCAACTTTTTTCGAGAGGGCTCCTTTGCTGTCTATTATTTTTCTCAAAAGGAATCGGAAAAAGGAAGCCTGGAACGGGTGGGGGGGGGGGGGCGGGGGTGTTGGGTCTGCTGTGGTGGGCTTCTCCTGCATGGGGTCGTCAGCTGTGTTGGTGGGTTTCTAGTAGGGCCGTACCGAATAGTGACTTTCACTATTCGGCCGAATACGAATATCTGGACCAGCTATTCGGCCGAATACGAATACGAATAGTGAATCATCATCATCAGGAGTTTTGCCGACTGGCATGGGTGATTATGCCTCGCCAAAATCTGCGATCTCCTGCAGCATGTATTAGTTTGTGTGCTGTACACACCTCGATGCCATGCAAGACTGTCAACAATCTTCTCTCGTTGTCTTCTTCCATCTCTCCTTTCACATATTTTTCCAGTGGCCACTACATGTTCCATTTTCCCTCATCTTATAACATGGCCGAAAAAATGATGACTGTCTCCTTCTGATGTCTGTGAAAAGTTGACTTCGGGCTCTCGCCTCTTTTAAAACCTCTTGGTTGCCTTTTTTTTTTTTTTTTTTTTTTTTTTGCTTTCCAAGGTATTTTAATCATTGTTTTGTAAAACCACATCTCTAAGGCCTCAAGAAATTGTTTGGCCAGCCTACCGATTGTCAAGGACTCATAGTCATATGTTAAAACTGGATGTATGTGGCAAGCAAGAATTCTTTTTCTAACGTTCAATGACACAGATATATTGCATAAGATGTTCTTCAATTTATAAAATGCATTTTTTGCGAGATAACGCTTGACAGTAAGAACCAAGGTAGGAAATCTTGATATCCTCATTTTCCACTAGTCCAGAAACAGGTGTAAGGTAACTACTATTCGTATTCTGCCCAACCGCAACTATTCGGCCGAATACCGAATAGTTATTAGGTCCACTATTCGGCCCCGAAGCTAATACGAAGCGTATATTCAGTACAGCCCTAGTTTCTAGTTCTGGTGGTAGTTTCTTCTGTCCGAAGTGTTTTGTTTGGGTCTTCAGAATTTCGCACTTCCTGCTTCCGAAGTCTTTAGTGGCTGGACTACTCTGTAAGCGACCTCTGGTGCTACCTTCAATTCTGCGAGCCCTTTCTCTGTTACCTTTCTTTTTGTCGTCGCGCCTCTTCTGCAGCCTTCTCTGCTCTGAGATTTGAAGTCATTTCTAGCAGGTTTTTTGTGTGTTTGCTCGGCTTCTGCTAGCCATCCTGCTTGCTGTAATACTTGTTCTAGCCTGTTTTCTGTTAAGGCCTAGATTTCACCAAGCATTTGCGAGATCAGGTCTAGCAACTGGGTTCTGTCAGCGGTGGCATTGGCAATGTCAACTTTCTGCTTCTGGATCAAAGATTTGTTTGTTAAAATAATTCGCTGTCTTTTGTGGTGGTACACGCCTTACAGGCTCTTCACTCTGTTGTGGATTACGTTGACTTCTTTCTCGGCTTTGGGTTACCTTTTGAAGCCTGGGTGCCTTTATCTTTTTTGGCTACTTCGTAGGGAATGTTCTCGGTGAAGGCTGTCGTCAGTGCTTTGTTGCACTGCTGGAGATACGGGAAGCCCATGTATCTTTCGCCGTGTGCACCAGAACAGTTGGTGCACTCGCGGTTGCTGTTTGGCTTGTTAAAGTCAGTGTCGACATTTCCCATGTCCAGCAGGGTTTACATAGCTGACATATCCAGGGCAATGATAAATTGCACACATTGTGTCATCGGGAAAATCTCTAGATATCACCAGTCTTTTTGCGTGTCATAGAGGTGTGTCAGCACACGAATTGATACATGCTGCAGGAGCAAGGATTGTGGAGAGGCATGATCGGACACGCCAGTCGGCAAAGCAGCTGATGATGATGATCACCACCTATGTGCTGCTAAGGCTAATGTCATTTGTTACATTATGGAGGTAATGTATATACATATTTTTAATATAACCACAATTGTGACCAATTTGCAACTATCACATAGAGACGTTCTTGACACCTTAAATAATTTAAATAGTCATTATCATTTTCACACAAATTAACAAATGTCCTGTGGCACCATTTGTAACAACTATACTTAGAATGGTTATCACTTTGGGATAAAGCTTCCGCTTAATGCTATATTACACGTCCAAGTAACGGACGCAATTGTTTTGTATTTTAAAGCACTACTCCTGTTGAATCGGGGGTTCTAATATAACTTAACATTAGAACGGGATTTCTGGGACCTCTCCCTGGTTGATCCTTATCCGCATGGTAGCACTTTGTGTCACCGGGTGTTTATCGCTTGGTGGATGTCCTGTGGGGTTGAATCTTATTTATATACAATTTGTACTGTGTAGAGATTAATTATGAGAAAAATAAGAAACAAAATTAAACCAGAAATCAGCGATGAACAATGTGGATTTGTAGAAGGAAAAGGTACAAACAATGCCATATACATCCTAAGGACATTGTCAGAAAGAGCTATAGAAGTAAAGACTGATTTGTACATATGCTTCATAGACTATACAAAAGCATTTGGCTGTGTGAAGCATGAAGAAGTAATCAAACTGTTAGAAAAACTAAACATTGATGTGAAAGATCTACGAATAATAAAGAATATGTATTGGCAGCAAACAGCAGCTATAAGAATAAACATCTGTTTAGGTACATTTCAAAGCATAAAGAGGGGCGTACGACAAGGATGTGTACTATCGCCTGATTTGTTTTCAATATACAGTAAATAAATAATGAGATCTTTAATTGATGTGCCCGGAATTGTGGTTTGTCGGCAGAATATAAACAATTTACGTTATGCTGATGACACAGTTTTGATAGCAACAAGTCAGAAAGAACTACAGGAATGATAGACATTGTGGTGTTAGAAAGTGGAAGAATGGGCCTCAGTTTGAATAATGGGACGACAAAAGTAATGGTGGTTTCAAAAAAACAAAACAAATTATTCCTAAATGTGTAATAAAAGCCGATGGTGTTATTTTAGGACAAGTACAGAAATTTAAGTATCTGGGCACATGGATAACATCAGATGGAAGATGCATAACTGAGATAAGAAACATAATAGGACAGGCAAAAACTGCATTTTTATAAAATGAAAAACATCTTGTGCAATATATTCTTGTCATTGAAAGTTAGAAAAAGAATTCGTGTTTGCTACATAAATCCAGTTTTAACATATGGCTATGAATCCTGGACGATCGGTAGGCAGGCCTCTAGAGGCCTCAGAGATGTGGTTTTACAGAAGAATGCTTAGAATACCTTGGACAGCCAAAAAAAAAAGCAATCAAGAGGTTTTGAAAGGGGCGGGAGCCCGAAGACAACTTATCACAGACATCAGAAGGAGACAGTCATCATTTTTTGGCCATGTTATGAGAAGAGGGAAAATAGAACATATTGTGACCACTGGAAAGATCTGTGGAAGGAGATATAGAGGAAGACAACGAGAAAAGATGATTGACAGTCTTGTTGCATGGCATGGAGGTGTGTCGGTACACGAACTGATACACGCTGCAGGAGATCGCAGATTATGGAGAGGCGTGATCGCCCACGCTATTCGACAAGGCACCTGATGATGATAATGATCAGACGAAAGAATCAACAAATGACATGACTGCACTCAGAGCATTCCCGTACGTGCTTTGCCCTTTCTTCAGTAACCAGCCAAGACCTGACATGCACCATTTGCAACCTGATTAGAAGTCTGTCTCTGTTTCCCTCTAAATGTTAACTATCTCCAAGAACCTCTATTCACCCCCGTTGACTCAGTCCTTCAGTGTATGGATTCCCTATGTTGTTGTTTTGTTTGCACTATCCATTTGATTCCATAGAGCCTTCACCAATCTGCTTCATCATATAGTAGCTCACCGCCCAGAGGAGCGGCAGTAGCTAATCTATCAGGATGCTCGTTACCTCGCACACCTGAATATCCATAACAGAAAATCAATGATTTTCTTTTTTATCTGGTTCTCATCGAGTGATGCAAGCCAGTCTGATCGCATGACACCAGTTTCAATTTTCCGAAGCATGATCTGGGAGTCTGTTACAATCACAACATGGCGGGCTGTCCTGTTCCATTGGCGTACCGGATGAAGTGACGTTGTACCCGAGGCTCTCTGTTTTGAACCAGTATCTATTCATCTTTGCCATAACCCCCTCCACCCCCCCCCCACTTTTTAAACCTCTCACCGCAGACCTATCTGTGCAAATAATGAAGTCACCTGGGCGTGAATTTTCATTGATTAGCTCTTGCACCGCTGTCTATGTTTCACCAGCTAATCCATTCCCGGCATCCTCGGTCCAAGGTAACTATCGCGTTGTTCATGTCTGTTTTGCTTGGCGGAACTGTAACCAATTCTTCACCACGCGCTACCTTGTCAGTAGCAGAAATAGTTCTGATTGTGACTTCTCTCTCTCTCTCTCTTCCCCCCCCCCCCTCTCTCTCTCTCTCTCTCTCTCTCTCTCTCTCTTTCTCTCTCTCTCTCTCTCTCTCTCTCTCTGTGGGTCTGTGTGTCTGTGTGTTTTTAAGACGTTGAAACTGCTTTTAATTTATTTTTAACTGGTACTGTTTTGTATGTTTTGGTACCTTTAAACAAAAATGTGATCCTATTCCCAGAATAATTTCGACAGCCCTGGTTTAGATCACTTGCAACATGAGGGCTTATTTACTGAAATGGTTGAGTTTCATAAGGAAAATCACAGGTGACAAAGAGACCAGAGCTGTAAACATAAATGAACTGAATATGAGTAGACCACGAGATAGTTGCGAGATAATACCCAAACAGACCTAAAACACCTGAAAGTCAGCATCTGGAAAGAGAAGGCCAATCACGGAGAGGAATGGAGGCAAGTGGTACCTTCAGCAATGAACCTCAAGGGCTCACATATAATAATTCTTAGTCTTTTTTAGGATGAAATTTG
>CAJHNH020005802.1:260853-440853 GCA_905116865.2 Candidula unifasciata | reverse complement strand
GGATTTATAGATACCTGAGTCGCCGTGGCAGAGCGGCTAGACGCGCTTCTCGAATCGGAAGGTATTGGGTTCGCTCCCTGGCGGAGCCGGACTTTTCTTCAAAAATAACCTTGGCTCCCAGGTCTACCCAGCCTTGAGTGGGTACCGGGTGCAGATTTTATCTTTAATGAGAAATTTCTTCAAAGACGGCAAAGGCATTCTTTACCCTTCTAAATATGGAGTTAAGTTCTAGTAATAAACTGCTTGACCAAAATGGGAATGTTTGTTATTTCAAAGCCAAAATAACCTTGGCTCCCAGGCCGACCCGCCTTTAGTGGGTACCGGGTGCAGATTTCATTTTTAATGAGAAATTTCTTCAAAGACGGCAAAGGCATTCTTTACCCTTCTATATATGGAGTTTAGTTCTAGTAATAAACTGCTTGACCAAAATGGGACAGTGTGTTATTTCAAAATCCCTATCCTAGCTGTCCGCAGGAGTCCTAATATAAACTAAAGGTTAAACAGGGTTTATGTGAATAGCGCCTAGATGATTCTCATCCGAATGGTGGCACTATGTGTCACCGGATGATAATCGCTCCTATTGGTGATAAACATCAGTCATCTACTCATTATTATGTTTTACACAAAATAACAATTTCTTATAATATGACGAGTTAAAATAAAACCTGTTTGGTAGAAAAAGAGTTAAATGTTAAGTTAAGTTAAATGCTTACCCTTTGTCGTCTAGGCTCAGCCAGTGATTTCACTATGGTGTGACAAACAACCGATCAAACAAGACAAAGGTGTAGACATTGAATCAAATCTCCGCAGTTTGGTTGTACAAACAGGAGTACGTTCGAAATTCTTAATAACTGATGTTAACTGAAATAGACAAGAAAGAAATAACTGACAGGCAAGTGGTATTTTTTTTTCTATTACTACTGTTACTGTCACAATCATGATCTCTTTCCCTACCTGCTACACTTGTTCTGTCTTCGTGTCCTTCTTTCTTTCTTTATCTAATTTTCTTGTTGGCTTCTGCTTATGCTTCTTCTCGTTCTTATTCTATCTCTCCTCGTCCTCCTCTCCTCCTTCTTATTCTTTTTCTTCTTCTTCTTCTTCTTTTTCTTCTTCTTCTTCTTCTTCTTCTTCTTCTTCTTCTTCTTCTTCTTCTTCTTCTTCTTCTTCTTCTTCTTCTTCTTCTTCTTCTTCTTCTTCTTTTTCATCGTCTTCTTCCTCTTCTTTTTCGTCTGCTGCGGCTTCTTCTTCTTCTTCTCCTTCTTCTTCTTAAATGTATGTATGTGTGTATGTGTGTATGTATGTGTGTATGTATGTATGTATGTATGTATGTATGTATGTATGTATGTATGTATGTATGTATGTATGTATGTATGTATGTATGTATGTATGTATGTATGTATGTATGTATGTATGTATGTATGTATGTATGTATGTATGTATGTATGTATGTATGTATGTATGTATGTATGTATGTATGTATGTATGTATGTATGTATGTATGTATGTATGTATGTATGTATGTATGTATGTATGTATGTATGTATGTATGTATGTATGTATGTATGTATGTATGTATGTATGTATGTATGTATGTATGTATGTATGTATGTATGTATGTATGTATGTATGTATGTATGTATGTATGTATGTATGTATGTATGTATGTATGTATGTATGTATGTATGTATGTATGTATGTATGTATGTATGTATGTATGTATGTATGTATGTATGTATGTATGTATGTATGTATGTATGTATGTATGTATGTATGTATGTATGTATGTATGTATGTATGTATGTATGTATGTATGTATGTATGTATGTATGTATGTATGTATGTATGTATGTATGTATGTATGTATGTATGTATGTATATGTATGTATGTATGTATGTATGTATGTATGTATGTATGTATGTATGTATGTATGTATGTATGTATGTATGTATGTATGTATGTATGTATGTATGTATGTATGTATGTATGTATGTATGTATGTATGTATGTATGTATGTATGTATGTATGTATGTATGTATGTATGTATGTATGTATGTATGTATGTATGTATGTATGTATGTATGTATGTATGTATGTATGTATGTATGTATGTATGTATGTATGTATGTATGTATGTATGTATGTATGTATGTATGTATGTATGTATGTATGTATGTATGTATGTATGTATGTATGTATGTATGTATGTATGTATGTATGTATGTATGTATGTATGTATGTATGTATGTATGTATGTATGTATGTATGTATGTATGTATGTATGTATGTATGTATGTATGTATGTATGTATGTATGTATGTATGTATGTATGTATGTATGTATGTATGTATGTATGTATGTATGTATGTATGTATGTATGTATGTATGTATGTATGTATGTATGTATGTATGTATGTACGCACCGGACGAGAAGCAGCGAGATATGCCTGGCAATAAATTGTACAACATATTTTTTTATCCGCATTATTCAAACTCAATACGTGAAAAATATGTTTCGAAAATGTAGTTTTCACCGCTATAGGAACGTATCAGTTATGAGATGGCTCGTTTGCTTGTGAGGTTGGAACTATGGCTAACAAAATAATGATAAATGACTTACCTTTTCTTGTGTTCGAAACTAACCAGTTGGCATCTCTACGGCAAGACCAGTCATGGCCAAACCAACCCCGCATCGATCGATAAAGTTGGCTGCTCGCTTATTGCAATGAATCTCCTCGCTGTTTCTAACTTTTAGTTTACAGTCTACCTTTGTTTTTTTGTTGTTGCACATATTATACCTATTTCTATAAGTCCACTTATTTTTTATTCTGTTTCTATATTAGTAGAATATTTCTATATTTTGTACACCGTTTCTATATTTTGTGCAATTTTTCTATATTTTGTGCAATGTTTATATATTTTGTACAATGTTGCAATGTTTCCATATTTTGTTCATCTTTCCGTGTTTGGTACTTTGTTTCTTTTTTTTTTTTTTTGTGGTCTGTCTTTCTATGTTTGGTACTATGTTTCTTTTTTGGGTCTATCTTTCTATGTTTGGTACAATGTTTCTTTTTTGGGGGGTCTTTCTTTCTATGTTTGGTACTACTTTTTTTTTTCCATCTTTCTGTGTTTGGTACTAGGTTTTTTTTTTTTTGGGGGGGGGGGGGGTCTATCTTTCTATGTTTGGTGCAATGTTTCTCTGCATTATGCTTTCGTCTATCAATAAGTCTGTGTCTCTTTATTAGGATTGGAGTTTGATCATTCCGACATACTAGGGTTCCATGTCATCTGCGGACGATTCGGCAGCTGCATCTGTGTTGATGTCAACACGGTTATGAGCCCCGCGTCGTTCTGTTCAAAAGCAGTGGCAAACTACTGAACATAACATTCATGGTAAAACCAAACAGCCATTCTAATAAATTATGCTGTTGTTTTGCGATGCTCTTAAGTAAAGAATTTGTAACTAACTAATTTTTTAACTATCAATAAAATCTGAGATATTTTCAGGGGTGATTCCACATAAAAAGTGTGCGGAATTGAGTCCATTACGAGGATATCTGCTAGTCATCATAATTAATCAGTAGGTTCTTAACAGAACAGGTTTTTAACAGGTTCTCGTCGCGGCACGCCTGAAAGTCTCTTTTCTATAGCCAGGTATCCAGCCCTATGTGCTTTAATAGGCAGTGCACCTTCGCAGGAATCGGGCTGTGTTTCCCCTTTTTTTTTTCTCTAGAAACGGTATCCTCTATCAGTATCTTTTTTTCAGGCCATCATCACGTTTAACATGGCCAAAATACATGTTTTTTTTCCCCTCTTTGGTTTGGGGGGGGGGGGGGGAACTGGGTGTTGTTTATTATTTTGAAGTTAAATAAATAGGCTATTAGAAAATATGTATCTTCAAAATGATATTTCATTCAATAAAACATGTTTCAAATTAATTAAACTTTAGTTCAATTTGTGGTTAAATCTTTTTGATAATAATTGTTACCACCGACCGGCCACGCCAGCCTCACAGAAACGGGAATTGCCGTTTCAGCTGTATTGCCGTATATCTGGAGCTGGCCGTGGATAAACACTATATGGAGGGGCGGAAGGGGGCTGAGGGGAGGGGGGAGAAAAGGCAGAATTCAAGAAGTATGTGCTTATATTTATCAATGCAACACTTAGATTTTGGAAGCGTGCAATCCCTATGGCTCTTCAACGCGAATGTATAAACGTTTTGTCAACGTTAAAGAATGGGCTTTGGTTACAATTTCTGATTGCAAGGAACTCGGTAATGAAACGTATGGAAAGGCACAGTGTCCACAATTTATAGATGTTAGTGCAATATCCTGTGCTGCATTTGGCAAACCTATCCCGGGACTAATAAGCTGTGTTGTGGTTTTACTAAGTAGGTTAACGTTCATTAGCTTATCATTGAACGGTTCGAGGCTCATACCGTTTTTCTAAATGAACCCACGGCGGTCTTACTCCAGATTTGCAGCCACTGATTTCGAACCCCGGTATGTCGAGATGTAACCAGTTTACAACTCCACCGCCGACACAGACAGTGCAAAATTTTTAAATTTTTTAATAATTTTTTTTTTTTATAATTTGTATTTCCTCCGACGGGGAGGTCGGAGACGTCATGAAGTCATGGAGTTCACGATTAATTTATAGAATGAGAGAATGGAAAAGCGGTCACTACAATAAATGTGTCCTTCCCTACCTTGCGCAAAATAATATTCATCATTTTACATCTAGTACCTTTAACAGTCTCTCCAATAAAATCATCAAATTCTACAATCACCGAGAACTCGTCTCTGATGAACTGATTTTCAGTAAGCGTGTCCAGCGCGAGTTTAATCATTTCCTCAATCTGAGACCAGACGTGAGTGTAAAAGAATGACCTAGTTTTTGTATGCGCAAGGAGACGTAAATATTTCAGGCTTGTTGTTATAACGTGGCTATCCATAATATGTTTACGCCGGATGTTCTGAATCTGGAAAAGTCGATTATTGCTTGCTTTCTTAACTGGTCGCGGAAGATTTTCAAAGCGAATGGTGCCCTGAAAGCGCAAATTCAGTATTTCACACAGCAATTTCCGAAGCAGCGTACGCCATTTCTTTGCGTATCTTGAAAATACATGCTCATCGCAATTGATTGTGGCGCGGTAAAATTTCATCGCTTGCCATGTGTTAGTTGGAAGTGAAATGCTTGGTTGTTCACATGCCACAAACATGTCGATATATCGAACATTTCCTTCTCTGAACACCTGAACAATTAAATTGCTTATGATCATTTTCAGATTCCCTTTCTCTGATTCACAGCTGGCTTTTTGTTTTTGTGATTCACAGACATCTTTTTGTTTCTGTGATTCACAGACAGCTTTTTGTTTTTTTGATTCACCAGCTTTTTGTTTTTGTGATTCACAGACATCTTTTTGTTTCTGTGATTCACAGACAGCTTTTTGTTTTTGTGATTCACAGACAGCTTTTTGTTCTTTTGATTCACCAGCTTTTTGTTTTTGTGATTCACAGACAGCTTTTTGTTTTTGTGATTCACAGACAGCTTTTCGTTTCTTTGATTCACAGCTGGTTTTTTGTTTCTGTGATTCACAGACATCTTTTTGTTTCTGTGATTCACAGACAGCTTTTTGTTTTTGTGATTCACAGACAGCTTTTTGTTTTTGTGATTCACCAGCTTTTTGTTTTTGTGATTCACAGACAGCTTTTTGTTTTTGTGATTCACAGACAGCTTTTCGTTTCTTTGATTCACAGCTGGTTTTTTGTTTCTGTGTTTCACAGACAGCTTTTCGTTTCTGTGATTTATAGCTGGCTTTTCGTTTCTGTGATTCAAAGACAGCTTTTCGTTTTTGTGATTCAGCGACGGCGTCTCGTGGCAATGGCACACTTAATATAAATTCATCAGGCGACTTTTTCAGACACATACAGCGAGAGAAACAGTCTTGATTCATGTAGCCACTTTTCACAGAATTCAGTATTGTATCCATATCGTTGTCCATATAGTAATATGGCTTAACTTGTAAATGATCAAGGATATCAGTTTGCTTATTTGAAAATTCCGAATAATGTATAATTACTTTCTGGCTTTCTTTAACTGGCTGATGCTTGATATTAGCAAAATGCAACATCTGCATAATTTGATCGTATACTTCCCTATTTGCCGATGTTCGGCACAGATTGTAACGTTCAGGTCCCCCTCGTAGTTCATTGGAAGATGTTTTAATGGGTTTGCGTGGTTTATTAGCCGCAATCATAAACGAGTCAAATTCGCTTTTTGAATGCTTTGACTTGAAACAAAACTGAAAAGCATACTTTTTTTCAAACGGCTGTAAGAAACGATCCAATGGAGGACATTGTAAAATGTGTTTTAAATAATACTTACGCTCTTCGGTTAGAGAACGAAAACTGTTTAAATGCCTTACTAATTTGTTACACTGAAGTTCATGACTGGTATTGAAAGGAAAACCGTCTTTAACGAATCGGGGCTCTCCTACAAACCAAACAAAAAGTAGTAATCTTCGGATGTCATTTAATACAAAACAAAACAGCGAACATCCTTCTAAAACTACCCATCCTGTATTTCCCATTAAATATCTATACATAAAATCTATAAAACTGAAACTGTTGTCTGCTTCGGAGAATTTACTTAAAACTTCGATAGCCCACATTTTAAGATTTGTAATTGGACTCTGTTTAAGACTTAGGACTATTTTGTAAGTCATAACAGCTACTCCCGAAGGGTGCAAACCACAACGGGGATTTAGTTTAATAAAACGTTGAACAACTTTGTCAGTCATCGCAACGATTGCCAAAGGGTACGGATCACAACCGATGGCGCTAAGGGCGGCATTGACTGTAAAGCTGAAAGCTTCGTCATCACAGGCGCGAGTAACACAGCGAGGAGACAACTGAGAATCCACATAGGACACCATCTTGCGACGTATAGGAGTTGGTTTTGCCATGACTGACAGAAAGCTTTCAGTTACGAATCCTTTTATAACCATTGCTTACAAGCGAAAACGAAACCATTACACGTATTGGATCATTTCAACCAGCTCATAGATTTAGCGCCCATATATTGACATACGTGGCAGCACCCATACGTGACAGCAGGAAAGTTAGAGAGGAGGAGAAGCAGCGGAAGACGGAGGGAAAATATGCTGTACAGTTTACATCATGGCATGGAGGATCATCTGTGTCAGAATTGATTGAAAGTACACAAGAAAAACGGCTGTGAATAGACATGACCTCCAACGCCACACGGCATAGACTTTAAAAAGAAGAATAACACATTGACATCACCACATATCGTAAAGTCAGTAATGGACCATTTAACTCATTGGGTCCCAGATAGCGTTTAATTCATTGTGAGTAAATCCTAGAGCAACTTTTAATCATACAGAACTGAAAAAAAAATAAAAAACATACAGCTTCGGGAAATAAGCAGGTCGTCTTAACGTTGGGCCCGCTGGGAATTGCGAGTTATGTGATTAACACCATGCCTGTCGTCTTTACTTCAAAGAATACCCATTACCCCCTTTACCCTCTTAGTTTGGGTCTACGTGTTAGCTCTTTAGCAATAATTTTTTAAAAATCGTTCCTAATAGGACTTTGAACCCATGAAATGTCGTGAGGCTGTCGAGTGTGATGCGTTATATTCCATTTGTTTAATTCAGATTGGAAGTTGTGGTTCGTGCGAATTTTCTGTTTAGGTGTTACCCATGCGGTTTTTTTGGTGTCACCGTTGTTGCCTAACTCATTACACACATCTTCACTGCCTGGGTCGTGAGCAACATTTTACGTCTTTGCACGAAAAGAATCCTCGTCTTTCATTTACTTATCTTTTTTTTCTCCAGTTCGTCATAGAACTATATACTTATCCTAACCACATATCTTGCGTGCGCAGTGTTGGCTACATCGCTCATCGAGGTCCGATTGGTCTTTTACGCTTTCGATTCTGAACATTTCAAGATACGTTTACTGAACATTCTAAAGATAACAAAATGTTCCTGCTTCCTTCTGTCACTGACTGACTTTATAGTAACCCTTTTAATCTGAGCTTTTAGTTTCACTAATTCTGTCGCTAGAGATCTAGCCCCGTATGACCGAGGGCCTGATGGCGGGGAAAGGATCCTTCACTGTGTGTGTGTTTTTTCTTCATCTTTTCTCATGTCCTGTAGTGTTTCTAGTAGCCGCCCTAGTGTATAGTTGTTCCAAAAGAAGAGGACACAACTATGTTTGAAAAAATATATAATTTCTTTTGTACATGAACAAATGCAGATTTTTTTCTAAATCTGAAACTTCTTCTTCTTCTTCTTCTTCTTCTTCTTCTCCTTCTTCTTCTTCTTCTTCTTCTTCTTCTTCTTCTTCTTTCGTTTGCGTGAAAGAGATTATCTATATCTGCAATGTTGTCTCTGGTATGAATTTAACTGTTTTTTGTAATTTACTTAGCGACCCGTAAAGTTTGACATGCACCGATGTTTCTCTTGGCCAAAAGTTTTGCCCCGATAGATTTATTTGGGACAGTCTTGAGGGACGTGATCTGTTGTCTCAGATGCCAATGCACAGGTACACATGGCTGATTCGCCCTTTTTAAGTTTTGTGTACATGCGGCTGCGAAGTCGACTGTGTCCTGTTCTAAGGCGTAAAAAAAATAACTTGCTCTGTTCTGTCCATAAAATGGTAATCGTCGTGTGCCGATTTTGTCGACTTTCCGAATGATTTGAATATTCTGTTCTTCTGTTGATAAGAGACTGGTACGTCCGGCTGTTCCTCATTTCCATCTTCCCTAGCTAGTTTATCATCTCTATCATCTGAAACAATAGGACACCTGGAAAAAGCCCTATTGCATTTTTGAAGCAAAGATTAATGTAAGCCAGGTCTCATTTTTCGAGAAAGCACGATAGTGTGCACAGTCAGAAATTTAATTTGCTTTGGACATTTTGTAGGAAGGAAGAAAGTAACGAACTTGAAGTCACTTGGCCAACGGAAACAGAACATTGAGACGGCAAGCAGTTAATTACCTAAAAGGCGTGCCCTATTGATCAGACGAGCACTGGCCTGATCCGCGATTCTGGTAATCATATGAGAAGGTGAAAATTGACTGCCTACGCTCATGGTCATTTCACATGATTCTTCTTTTTCTTCTTCTTCTTGTTCACCGGCTGTGAATTCCGGCGGTAAGTCGCGGTTGTTCGTCCAAAATGGACTTTTGGCTTTTACCTTGACCTGAGTTTTGCGTGTACATCCGTTTTACTGGCTTATTTGTTTGCAGTACTCGTTCCCCGCCTCTCAGGCAGATGTACTCCGACTTCGGAGGAGGAATTTCACATGATAATGATGAGTATATTATCAAGTTAATCCATGATACAATCAGATTTACAAGCAATGTATTAAGCCATATTATTTCATTACCGCAGTGGAGTGTTAATAGCTGATTACTTGGAAGTCGCTGACGTGTACGGCGCAGCAGTATTTTTAGTTTCTGTATGTATGTTCTTTCTAAGAAATAATTTATATAGCCCGGAAACATCTCGTCTGTCACTGCTTTAACAATGTGGGTCAAAATGGTGGCGATAACCGGATCATTGATACTTGAGTTGGGTTTGATTGCAAAGATCCCGATTAAAGAATATATTATCTGTAAAGGTCTGTACTAGTAATTATTCGTCACACACACACACACCCCCCCCCCCCAGCACCCTCCTCCAATCCCAAGAAGACCAGTGTCTTGTCGGAAACGAATAAGCTCTTTAAAACTACCCTTAAATTTAAGCACTATTACTGTTAACAGTACTGTGTCACCGTGCGAAGCAGTTATAACACTGTGGAAATAATACAAATTATCGATGAACAATAGGATATGCTGCGCGAGTCAATTCAGCAGACATCAAAGGAGCCTATTCCTCTAACACGCAGAGTTGCAAAAAAAGAAATAGAAGACAAATAAAATTCTGCAGATGATTTATGAGAAAAAAAAAAAAAAAGAATAAAAATTATAAAGAAGATTATTTTAGTGTACATAAAGAAATAGGGAACAAATGCATAGAGGCTTAAAAAAAACTTGCTGAAAGAAACGTGAACAGAGATTTGGAAAAATCACTGGAAAGACTCACATTCCATGCACCAACAGATAAGTATAATAACAGAGTAGAAGAGATGTAACATTATTGTGTGTTAAAAATCGAAGAAAAAAAAAAACTCGTTTTTTTTTTTTTTTTTGTTTTTCTGATCTTTTTCGAAAGAGGGTAGGGGAACTCACGAGGCGGAAAGTTTTAGTTGTTTGCCCACTTCTGGACTTAAGTCTTGTTCCAGATACTGGGTTTAGCGTGTACATCCGTATAACAGATCTAACCTAATTGTATGCAGATTGTTGGTTTCTTGCCTCTTAGGCCTATGTACTCCGACTTCGAAGGAAGCCCCCAATTAGTCGACACCTATGACATGCTTGTTGGGGAGGCAGTGGGTCTATTCTTGTTTCCCTCACAATGGGCCTCGGAGCCTACACGGGTATCTGTCTCTTTATCCCCATATTCCCTTTTGCTGTCCCTGTCTCTAACTTTCTAACTTGCCCCTATCCATACAGCAATTTAACAAAACGGAATGTCATTTACATTTTTAAAAAGCTTCCAGAACAAAAATTAAGAACTGAAACTATCAGACTGAAACTACAACATGTACACTTATGAAAGTAAAACAGATTAGCATAACTAGTCAATATCTAAAACACCCCCCACATACCACCGAGGCCTTCCCCTTTCCTAGAATGCAGCAAGAAGTATTAACACCCAGTGATTGAAATATGAACTTTTTGCACCCGAACCTGAGAGGTGCAAATTAAATGCTGCTCGTTCAACCGTGGAATCATTCGGGGAAACCCGACTGTAATAAACCTTGGCTTGACTTGGACTGCACTTTGGCTTATTACCTATTGGCTTTCGCCACGGCTCACTCTGGATGTTTACTGCTACAAAGATGACACGACTTCAACGTCTAGGGTTGACAACACGAACGCCGCTCAGCTTCTTGGTACATACTGTCAGTTTATTCGGTCACATTTGTTCCACATGTTTCCACAATTAATTATACTTCTCTCGCACGCAACATGTTTAAACACTAGTACCTCGCACAATATTAAAACTACTCTAACAAAATGCTACCGTCTTCTCTGACTTCTGATGATCAACTGACCACGAGTCTAGCTCGGGCTTCCCCTCGCTTCCTCGACTAGACCCAATTATCTCGTGCTGTGACTTTTAACACGGACTTTCCGCTGGCCACAATGTACTCCTGGAGACCATGCAAAGTAGGGTCATTACATNAACTGGTCCTAAAAAAACAAATCGCAAAAAGTCACGTGACAAAATGTTTACTGGAGTTTTTTTAAAGAAAAATTTAAAATTTTAAAAAAATACGAGAGCCCCTTTTTCCCACCCATAGCACTGGGGCTAAAAGGGCAGGCTACTTTTATAAACTAATCGGAAAAAGATTGTGATGGGGTCCCACGCGGCCGTTTTTAATTTCTGGGGACTGCATGGGTACTTTGAAAAGAAGTCCGGCTCAGGTACGAACCCAAAACCTCCGCCCCGGGGCGAGCGTCTACCGCCCCGGCCAGGGCCCACTGCCGAAAAGAAAAACAAAGTTTAACCAAAAAATGGGGAATATATATTTTGATTTGTAAAAAAAAGGGTACCACATTGCCAATGACCCGCTCGGACTTGGAAATGCTAAAAATTATATAATAATAATTAAAAATATATATATATATATATAAAATATATTTATATATATATAAAATTTTATTTTAATAATAATATTATATTTACTTATCTTCTTGAAAATGACACGCTCAGCACGTCTAAAAGTGCTAAAAATTTTTTTAAATATATATATATATATTATATTATATTTATATATATATATAATATATATATATTATTATTTATATATTATATTTAATATATATTATATATATATATATAATATATATAATTATTTTATATACCGGGGCTTGACTTGGACTGCCTTTGGCTTACTACCTTTTGGCTTTCGCCACGGCTCACTCTTATGTTTATGCTAAAAAACTTGCCTATTTCGTCTTTGGGTTGACAAAACCAAAAGCCTCTAGCTTTTGGTGATACTGTCAGTTTTTTCGGTCCATTTATTTCACATTTTCCACAATTAAATTTCTTCTCTCGCACGCAACATGTTCAAACACTTGTACCCCGGCAATATTAAAACTACTCTAAGAAAAAACTACCGCTTCCTGACTCTGATGATCAAGACCACGGCTAGCTCGGCTTTCCCTCGCTTCCCGACGGCCAAGACTCGTCTGTCCCTTTTTGCACGGACTTTCTGCTTGCCCATGTAATCGTGGGACCTGCAAAGCGGGTCATTACATCCTCCCCCCCTTTTTAAAAAAATGATCTTTATGGAACATCAAGTATCATTTTCCATTTAGAATTTTAAATGAATCAATGGCACTAAAATCTAACTAACTTCGCTTTCGTTTATTAGTGTTCCTATTCCCTAAATTACTGCCTATTATTTTAATTTTCCTACGATGTCTTTTTCACTAGTACTAAACTGGTGAGGGTACCTTTATCTTTGCACGTATTGCATCGTGTATATAGGCTTCGCACTTATCTATTCTAATCAGGTTCAAGTGAAAATGATCATTGTGATGATGGTGATGATAATTTGTCAGCTTGAGATATTTATCTACGGAAATAATAAATCAATTTACAATGTTATTACTACTAGGAATTATAGTTCCTGATTATCCTTACTTACTGCCCGTTAAAACTGCGTTCAGTATTTAACTGCATGCTTTCCCTGTACTGAGGCTGGTGAAGAGTTTAAACCATCTTTACACCTATTGCATCTGTAGTATTGTTAGTCACTATATCTAATCTATCGGGTTCGAAGTGAATGATGATAGTGATGATTGATGATCAGCTTTGAGATATTAACTACATAGAAAATTGGATTTAACCAATATTTCTACATCAACTTCACAGGGGGTTAAACCCCAAGGACTCTTAGCCGATTGATAGTAGTGAGATGATTGTCAGCTTTGAGATATTTAACTACATTAGAAAATTGGATTCAACCATATTTCTACATCACCTTTCATAGGGTATTAAACACCCAAGGACTCTTAGCCGATATGACAGTGGTGAGATATATTTATCATAGTGCTTCCGGTTTCCCAAAAGCCTCTATAACACCTTTTACAGGGTAATTACCCAACCCCAAGGAATCTACCACAGAAAAAAAATGCATGTTGAGATATTTTTTCATAGACCAAAGTCTCACCTTTCACAGAGTAATTACCCAACTCCAAGGAATCCAACATGAAAACAATGATAATTGAGACATATTTTTTCATATATCTTAGAGTTTCCTCCCAGTCTATAACACCTTTAACAGGGTAGCTAACCCCAAAGAATCTCAGACACCTTTCCCCCTTTAGATGGACACAGATGAGTTCAACTCCTCTACTGTGCTTGTGCTTTGATGTGTGCACTTTTTCTTTACCATCAGTATGTCTATTCAGCATCAGTATAACTATAGCCATTCCTAATCTTGGGTGTGGTGGACAACTTTAGCATGTCTCTGTGCTGTGTATCTATGCCAAAACATTTCAAATTAAATATTTTTATCAAAGTCATTCTGTGGAGGAAAGATTTCTATATGATTTATCGCTAAATCTTGATCTAATTCTTCTGTGCTGTTCCTGGTGAGAGATTTTTTTTTCCCTAACTTTTGAACTACTGTCATTACATGAATACTAAACTATTCCTAATGAACTACTAACCTAAGTAAACTTCATGTACACTATTAAAATACTACCCACAAATCTTTCATTCATCATTCATACCTGTTTTATTCTCTTTCATTCCCATTCATTCCATTAACTATCCTTGATCTTGATCCATCCCTGCAGGCTGTGTGTGTCTTGCTTGTACTCTGGCGCTTGCTTTCAAGGTTCTCATTCCTTGGTTTGCTCGATAGTCTGTTCTGCTCTTGGGTCTTTCATGGTAGGATAGCTGGTAATCTTGCAAATATATTGACTAAAAATATAATTTTATGAGTTGACACAATACTATTAACATTGTTCAGTGACTGCATACACTGATATGCCACCTTTAAAATAATTAGTAATGGAATTAAACGGAAGGTGTTCAATACACCCAGTGGCTGCTTTTTATAAATGAAAAAAGGTGTTTATGCACTTTTTTTAAAATACTTCATCATTAATTTGATATTTATTTACACAAACACTTTAGATAATTAACTTGATTTAACTTTTACAATAAATACTTGTGTGAACACTAGAAATACTGACATTTTGGTTGTCTGTTGTCTTCGCTTAAACTGTAGGAATGCTTCATTATTCTCGCATTCTTTTTTTTTTTAATAATACGTTTGGTATTCGACGATCTTGATATTGTATAGATGCTCTTGAAGTGTCGCTTAGAATTTGACGATTTTGAAATGTTTCAATGGTCGATTTTGAGGTGTCGAGAAAAAAAAATTTCCTTGATGGTGATCTTCAAATTTGAATACTTCAGTGGTTGATATGTTTCTGTTCATTCACTGTACAGTACTGGTTGGTGATTTCTGATTTTGATTGAAATTTGATAATCTTGAATATGAAGACTGCTAAAATGTCAATTCTTGATGATTGTTTAGATTTACTCTTGATTGTTTGGTTGAAGGTGGTTCTATGTAGCTTCTTGACTGATAATAATATTGAACTTCATGCATGGTGATATGTTAGATTGCTGTTGATGTTCAGGATGATGGACTGTATGGTTTCAAGTCAGTAAATAGTGATACTTCAGTTGATAAATAAAGATGGTAATTTTCCTTGAATCAGCTGTTATTTTTGTTGATGGAGATGCCTTTGTTCCCAGACTCTTATGTCTTCATCAGAACAGTCCCTGATGTTGAAGTCTTTGTATCCCAGAATCACATCTGTTCCGATGTCGTTCATTACCACTACTTTCAATGGTTTTGATATATAGGGCGACTTCAAATAAATATAAGCTATCTGGAATCGCATCCATTCACCTTATTTGTCAAAACTGTAAATCATTTCTCCGCTATAATCTGATTTTTCTATAAATTTGTCACGTACCAATGTGATATTTGTTTTTTTTATTTAATTGCATTTGTGCTGGTTTGTTGTTTATCAAACATTTAGTTGACTTTTCACGATATTTTTTACTTGTTGCTATGTGTAATTGATCATAAGGTATGTCTATATTGTCCTTTAAGAATGAAAATTCTTTATTCATGGCTTGTCTATCCAGTGGTATTTCACAATCTGGCTGTTTCATACATTGAGTTTGCAATTCACTTTTTCCTTGATTGTGATTCTTAGCCGATTTTGATTCAGAAGATTTCATTTCTGGAAAAATTTGTGTTTGCTGACTAAGGTCCACAGTTTTTAAATTTGACTTGCTCGTTGTTTCAGTAGCTGCTATCTTTTCCCCTTCAACTTTCTTGTTTGTATTTCTTTTGCTGGATTCTAATTCTGCAATGATGATTTCGTTCTTTATCTTTTTAGTTCCTGGACATATTATTTGGTATGTTCCTATCCAAATTGTATTTGACTGTTGTTTTTCCCTGTTTTTTCCCCCAGTCGCATACTGCACAATCTAGAGTAGGTGACGTAAGAGCTTCTGAATCCCTTCTTTCTTGCTTAGTTTTTGCATACCAGGATCTTTTCTTGTCTTTTAACATCTGTTTTCCAACACAGTGTTTTACAATATGTCCAAATGCTGAGCAAAAATGGCATTTTTTAGGGTTGTTGTTATTTTGTTTATTTTGCCACTTTTTATTGACCAAGTCTTCAATATAGCTTGAATATTTAGGATCTCTATCGCAGATAGTTGAAGAACTGTGCTGGTGCTTACAAAAAATACACATCTTGATCTTCTGGTTGCTTATCGATGCATCTTTCATTGTTGTCGCTGATAATCCTTGCGACAAAGCGTTCTTATGTTTTACCAACCTTTTAGACGCCATTCTGATAAACGCACAATCAATGCAAAAAAATGTCACCGTAGTAAGAAAACTGATCGTAACTGTAAATAAAATTAGTTCATAGTCCGCTAATTTCCGCGAAACAATAATGGTCACAAACCTGATTTAATTCACAAACTAGGTTTTAAGTATCTACGATGTACAGCTTCGGTAAACACGAAATTTCCTGAATCCGTAAAACTTAGTGACCCGGTGTGTGGCAGGGCGTAGATGACACACCGGTTTTCATTGGTCGGTAGCTGACCAGTCGCAGCTTGCTGTGTTTATAGGCTCTGCTCGCAGTTTTCCGCATGTTTGTCTTACCTTGGAAGAAACAAAAATGTTTTCCTAATGATTGTGGTCCGTGTGGTTCTCAAATTTTCTTCGGACGGGCTCCCATTTGTAATAAACCTTGGCTTGACTTGGACTGCACTTTGGCTTATTACCTATTGGCTTTCGCCACGGCTCACTCTCTGGATGTTTACTGCTACAAAACTTGCACTGCTTCAACGTCTAGGGTTGACAACACGAACGCCGCTCAGCTTCTTGGTACATACTGTCAGTTTATTCGGTCACATTTGTTCCACATGTTTCCACAATTAATTATACTTCTCTCGCACGCAACATGTTCAAACACTAGTACCTCGCACAATATTAAAACTACTCTAAGAAAATGCTACCGTCTTCTCTGACTTCTGATGATCAACTGACCACGAGTCTAGCTCGGGCTTCCCCTCGCTTCCTCGACTAGGCCCAATTATCTCGTGCTGTGACTTGTAGCACGGACTTTCCGCTGGCCACAATGTACTCGTGGAGACCATGCAAAGCAGGGTCATTACACCGACGGTTACCAAGTATCTGATTGTTCGAGTTTTGGTGGGGTTATTTCTGAAGTAAGTAAAGCTTTATAGGGGCCAACAGGTGCTTCAAGGACAAACTAAAGGTACCAACGAAATCCTTGAGTATAAACCCTGTCACCTGGAAGGCTGCAGCACAAGACCAGACTTTGTGGTGCACATATAACCCAGGTGCAAAGATCTGCGAGGTATCATCTGAACAGTGAAGACAGACCAGGAAAAAAAAAACGTCAAACAGGCCCTTTTTCTACAAACACTGTGCCCTGCCCTCATTGTCCTAGACTTTTCCGGGCACGTATTGGACTTATAAGTCACCTCCGGACTAACAAACATTTAACTGCAGTTGGTAATCATGTCTATTCACAACCTTCTATCTCCTGTTCTTTCCATCAACTGTGACACAGATGATCTTACATGCCATGATGTCATATTGTCCAGCATCTGTTCTCTCGGTCTCCCTCTGCCTCTCCTCCCCTCAAGCTTTCCTACTGTCACAATTACTCCAGTTTTCTCCTTCTCATCACATGACCAAAGAATGTAGATTGTCACATTCTGATGTCGGCAGTCAGTTCTCTTCGTGAGTCTGTTTCTTTAAAAACGTCTTCATTACTCTTTTTATTTGTCCAGGGTATTCTCATCCTTTAACTATAAAACCACATTTCTACAAATAATTGTTGACTAATCTACCAATTGTCCATGATTCACTTCCGTATATCAAGATAGAATAAGCTATTTTTTTTCCTCTAAATGGGATGTTAACGAGATCAGTCTGTATGACTCTACTTTTTGAGGTTCCTTTACTGGTTTTTTTTTTAATGGGAATAATTGTGGCTTGTTTCCATTGCCTGGTAATATCCCATTCTCTCCACATCTCATTAAATAAATTCGTAATTTGATTCAAAGTTTTTCCAAGTAACATTTTCATTATTGTGTAATTAAGAATGTCCGTCCTGCTCTCGTGTTCGATTTTCCACTTAAAGCACTTCTAACTGCTTTTACTGTTATATTCACATCAAGGTAGTGTGGCGCGGTGATTTATGTCACAGGCGTGAGGGGAAGTTAAGTCCAACATGATGTGTATAAGGAGATACTCCGTACGTCACTCGGGCGCCAGTCCTTTACTATCCTGGTTGTACGGAACCTCACGCAAGACCCCTACAGCACGTCCTCGTCGTGCGCCACGGATAATGTCTCAAATGAGCATTAACAGAGCTGTCAGGGGATCTCGGAGTTCGGCGGCCCCCAGAGGTGATGTGTCCTTGTGGCTCTCATCAGCCCGCCCCTAAACGCTTGGGTGAAAAATGTTATCAAAACTCATTAGGAACATGAGTAGGTCTGCCAAACGTGCAGCCAAAATTACAACCCTTGGTTAAAAGACTGCGGAGTAAAGAGAACATTGTTCACTGCACATCCTCTGTTAACCCTCAGTGTCGTCGTCACCGCGCTGAGGTACACCACAACAGCAACCATCCATAGGCTGGCCATCCTTGTACATCCTCGGTTAACCCTCAGTGTCGTCGTCACCGCGCTGAGGTACACCACAACAGCAACCATCCATAGGCTGACCATTCATGTACATCCTCGGTTAACCTTCAGTGTCGTCGTCACCGCGCTGAGGTACACCACAACAGAAACCAACCATCGGAGGGCTAAGCCTAATTGTCCGACAAAACTAGATCATACGGATCAAAATCTGACCATCAAAATTTGTATTGAACTGAAAAAGACCGAATGTCCACAACCAAAGACCCCACTCGCCCGAGTGCTGGGACAAAACTAATAACGATATGCCTGATGCAGGATGTAAAATTCTGTCGGGCTAACGGCACGTCAAAGAAATCTAACGTGCGAGGAAAAAAGAATGTACTTATCTGTGTGGTCACAAAAGTCCAAAACCCACGGGCTGCTCCCCGCTGACTTCCAGAGGGCGCAGCCACTGTCGAGCGGGAGGCCTGATACGGTTGTGAGGTTAAGCAGGCATGTGCAGGACGTGACGATTCCTTGGGTGAGCCCAGAACCAGAGCGCCATGTGCCGGCTCTGCATGCATGGAAGCCTCCTTGGATGGCGGGGAATGCCCATGATCTGCCCCTGCCTTCCCTTGAGGGCTAACTGTTCCACAGGGGGCTGCCCCAAAGGGGTACTCCGAGGACAATACCTGCGCGAAGGGGACAAAGTGGACACCACACAAATCAGGCAACGTCACGACCCACACAAAACAATGGCCACAGTCAACCTAGAAATAGGCCTGACGTCTTCCTTCGAAGTCGGAGTACAGCTGCCCATGAGGCAGGGAAATGAAAAACGGTTGTACACGCAAAAATCAGGTCCAGGTGAAAGCCAAAAGTCCAAGCGGACGATTAACCTGACCTTCCACTGGAATTCACAGCCGGTGATCGATAAAAAAAAAAAAAACATCAAGGTAGTGTCCTTCTGTATTTAAATATTTTCATTTGCCATTTAGTCTGCTACATTCTTCTCCCTCAAATCTCTCTTGTTTACCTAAGCTCTCATTACAGCAAACTTCATTAAAGTACCTTCCAAACACATCGGCTTTCTCTTGGTCAGTTATTGCTAATGTGGGTATTTTAATTGTGGGAGTTCTATATCTCTTCTTATTTCCTTCAATAGCCTTTATCTGATCCAACACCTCATTTGCTGAAGTATTTGGTTTAAGTATTTGACAAAATGTTTTCCAGTGTGCCTCTTTGACTTCTTTGACCACCTGGTTGGCCTAATTGCTGTGGTTCTTATACGCATACAAATTCTTCTGGGTTCTGTGTTTTCTATACTTTTGGAGTATTTTTTCCCCGGTTTTTCACGTGCTTCTGAGTAACGGTTGTTCCAACAAGGGACTGCCTGCATATTCCAGGTCTTGTGGTCAAGACTGGGGGTTTACTTCCTTCCTCATTAAGATGATCTGGCATGTTCTGATTAGGTATTTTTTAACTGCTATTTTGAGTATGCTATTTGTGAGTCTGTCGGCATACAGATGTACGCGTTCTTCTTCTTCTCTTTCTATTTCAATTCTTTCTCATTCCTCTCTAAAACTTTCCCACTTTGCCTTTTTTTTTTAATAATTAAACATTGGTTTGTTTTATCTCTCATTTTAAAGTGTTGTTATTCTAGAGTTAATGTTATCAGTAAATGTTCACTGTTTGTATCATTAATTAATTATTCTACATTTACTGCCTGCTAATTCTGAGGTGACCATTGATAAGTCTATAGCTGTATCCGGTTTATGTGGTCTGGGGTCTGTACGTATAGCTGACCCGTCATTTAATATTGTTAGTTGATTGTCTCCTACAAAATCCACGAGAACACCCACCATCCTCATTAGATGTCAGACAACCCCAGACTGGATATTTAACGTTGAAAGCTCCAACAATGATGGTATTTCTCTCTATCCTATCTTTTAATTCTTTCAGACCTTCCTCTTTTATAATGCCTCTCGGACAGTAGATAATAATCAGTGATATATTTTTGTTACGGCATGCTATTTCCGCAAGGAGTCCCTCAAAGGTGGTGGTATTTGTGGCTTCCACTTTAATTAATTTATATTTTTAACCGTCTTAAAGCGCAATCCTCTATATATAGATATCGGGGGGGGGGGGGGGGGGGACATTCCAGAAAGAATTACGTAATGTGTGTTCCAGAACATGACGAAAGTTCCAGCAAACATTCGAATTTCGGCATTCAAAAAACTATTTAATTTTGTCCAATTTGGTTTGAAAATGCCCAGTTTGGTTTCAAAAACGTCTTCAGTGTTTAAAAATCGTCCGGTTTGATTTGAAAAACGTCCTGGGTGATTTAAACAATGCCTAGTTTGATTTGGAAAAACGTCCTAGATAGTTTGAAGAGTGTCCAGTTCAAAGGAGAAATTGTGTGTGTGTGTGTGTGTGTGTGTGTGTGTGTGTGTCTGTATATATACATATATATATATATATATATATATATATATATATATATATATATATATATATATATATTGCTGCTTTCCGTAGTCTGGCCAGACAAAATCATTATTTCTGTAACGGGACCCAGTAGAAAACATTAGCAACAAACCCGAGCAGAGGCTAATGCAGAAAGAAATAATAATAATATTTCGAATAATATTTCGGACTTGTATACAACCAGTGCCAAATACTTTAGGTACGCGCTCGTTTAGGTCAGAAGTAGTTAACCTAGTAATCCAGACACAAAAGGGTAACATAATGGCTGTGTGTGATAGAAGACATCACTAATATTATTTTACCTTTAGAATGACAAAGACACGTACAGCGCGATGTTTGGTGCCGAAAGAGTTAATAAAAAACGTGGTTCCTGGAAGAACCGGCCGGTAGGTGTCCAACCCCCCCCCCCCCCAAACCCCCTATGCTATTAGAAGTTGTGATATCCTAGTAACGCTTACGTCAGCTGTAGTGGTGCAGATACTATCCAACTCTTCGCTATTATGAAGGCAGTCAAATATACAAAAATCTAAGCTATGTTAACATTTGTATTGCCTGTAACATAAGACCCGCATTCGATTGTCGTTCTCGTATTAAAATGGTGGTATTAGTGTACTTCTCTCCTCTTCTGTCGGCTCTGTGGCTAAGTCGATGCGAACGCTTCGCTTCGTAATGCCGGGGTGCCAGGTTCGATCCCAGCTGCGGGCAATGCGCCTTACGTTGGTTTCGACAGTAGTATCAAGAAAGCCGACCGTCCAGAAGCAATGGCAAACTACTGGATGTAACTTGCCTAGAGAAACCACACAACAGCCAGGGGCTGTTAGGGTTGGTTCTGCAACGTCCTGTAAAGGATACGCAACTAACTTTAGAAGATGCTCCTCTTATTCTGTTTTCTATTCCCTAATAGAGCAGAGGCCATCAACCAACTCAGGCTATATCGTTCTGTCCTTTACTATTTATTGCATGCGGATCCTCTGGTGTACGAACCTTATTATAACTACACTCACTAACTCTCTTCCCTTCAGTTAGAAGATACCCCTCGTTCTTTTATGTTATTTCACTACATCAAACCTTCATCGAGATTTGGTAGGGAAATCTTCAGACTGTCGCATAGTAAAAGGGGAGTTAGGGTTAGGCTTAGTAGCAGACGCTATTCATTTGACACTAGCCCTAACTCCAACCCCCCCCCTTTCCCCATACTATATGACGGTTGTACACCAAATCTCGAAGCCGGCGTGATGTAGTGAAAAAACAGAAAAGGACCGACATTCTTCTCCCCCTCTCCCCCCCCCCCCCCCCCCATCTTGGTTGATTGAACCCTTCTTGTTTCACTTTCTAACTTTTCAGTATGCCTAGTATGGTGCAGTGTTACTACTCTTTGTTTCCCGAGAGAGCAAACTTTAACACATGGGCGAGCGCAAGGCTAGATAAGTTTGAATAACTCAGTACAGTTCAACATTGATTAGGTTTGTTGCGTATCCTTTACGGGACGTTGCAGAACCATTTTTTCTAGGCAAATTTACGTCCAGTAGTTTGCCATTGCCTACTGAACGGTCGGCTTTCTTGATACCACTGTTGAAACCAACGCAAGACGCATGGCCGCAGCAAATTAGTTTGAGGAAGTTGCAGGAGATGCGGCAGCAGCTGCTCGTGAGTCCCAGCCATCTAGTTTAACCCCCCATCCGCGGTGCGCGTAGCGGCACGGGGGATGTTCTCGGCGGTGAGTTTAATCGCGTTTTGCGCATGCTATTATCGTCTGCTACTATCGTCTGCAATGTTGCGTCTCTTGAAATTGTAAAGTAATCCTAGTTTTGCCGCGATTTGTTCCTTGGCAGAAAGTCTTCATTTCACATATGCCTGAGCCCCGTAAGGATATTTTATGGCCGCCATAATTTCGTGTCGAAGTTCGGAGAAGAGCCCTGGACTGCAGTCCTAGTCCAGAACCTGAGTGTTGCGTGTGCATCCGTTTGACAGATTTCCGCGGCGCAGGGGATACGGTCGGCGGTGAGGCACAGTCACTGAAACTGGTCCGCAAGTAACATTTCGCTGAGACCTTGTTAGAGCATTTGTTTCGTTTTACGGAGCCGGCATATTTTTAATAAGGGTATTTTATGGCCGCCATAATATCGGGTCGAAGTTCAGAGGAGAGCCGCAGTCCAAAAGTGGACGTACAACCATAATTTTCCACCAGAGTTTATAGCTGGTAAACGCAAAGAAGAAGAAGAAGAAGAAGAAGAAGAAGAAGAAGAAGAAGAAGAAGAAGAAGAAGAAGAAGAAGAAGAAAGAAGGAAGAAGAAGAAAGAAGAAGAAGAAGAAGAAGAAGAAGAAGAAGAAAGAAGAAGAGAAGAAGAAAAGAAGAAGAAGAAGAAGAAGAAGAAGAAGAAGAAAGAAGAAGAAGAAGAAGAAGAAGAAGAAGAAGAAGAAGAAGAAGAAGAAGAAGAAGAAGAAGAAGAAGAAGAAGAAGAAGAAGAAGAATAAGAAGAAGAAGAAGAAGAAGAAGAAGAAGAAGAAGAAGAAGAAGGAGGAGGAGGAAAAGAAGAAGAAGAAGAAGAAGAAGAAGAAGAACGAGAAGAAGAAGAAGAACGAGAAGAAGAAGAAGAATAAGAATAAGAATAAGAAGAAGAAGAAGAAGAAGAAGAAGAAGAAGAAGAAGAAGAAGAAGAAGAAGAAGAAGAAGAAGAAGAAGAAGAAGAAGAAGAAGAAGAAGAAGAAGAAGAAGAAGAAGAAGAAGAAGAAGAAGAAGAAGAAGGAAACAGATTCAAATCCCAGAGCCTAATCAACCGCAACGATTGTATAACCAATGAACAGCAGGATTAGCTGAAAGTTGAAAGTTAGTCACGTTGAATTTCAACAGTATTACTGCCATCCACATTTGTTTTTGTGTTTCTGTGTTTGGTAACCAGGGAGGTGGGTCGCAAAACAAGTTTCCCGGTTGAATGCGGCGCGAGTGTAAAAAGGTTGAGGAGCACAGATCTAGATCATTTTAACAAGCCCTGCCACACTTTGATCTTTTCCCACTAATATTCTTCCCCCCCCCCCCCCCCTTCTTTTTTTACCACTCCGACCTCACCAAGGGCCGTATCGCCCACCATAGAAAACTAAGCTTGCATGTGTTACTAAATCTGTCCTACGAATTTCCAGAATCGCAAGATCTGAATACTTCTTTATTCTCTGCGACTTCTTCAGTCGCCACGACCTGAATGCCTTTTTATAAGCTTTTATTATAAGCTTGTATGATCTTGTTTGGGTTTTGAGGATCCATTGTGTGTGTGTGTGTGTGTGTGTGTGTGTGTGTGTGTGTGTGTGCGTGTGTATGTGCGGAGAGGGAGGAGTAACCAGAAAAGTCCAACGCCCTCCTCCTCTTTTAAGCATGTCGTAAAAGTCGACTAATTATGTGTTACTTCCAAGTGGAAGTGCATCTGCATGCGAGGCAAAAATGTCATCATAACTGTCACTGGATTTGAGGACATTTTCGAAAAGCCCGAAGTTCTTATTAAATCAATAATCAGAACATAGTATTATTAACATATTAATATATATTGACTAGCATTCGTACGCGATGTATGTTAACTTTTGTATCATACTGTCTCAGTACTCTCAGACAGGGGCGTCTCTCGTTTAGGGAACGGCTAGCTGTTCTGCTGAGATAGACTGGGCCATATGGTAAAAAAAAAAAAACAACAACAGGTGCAATGAAGTCAGTCCTCTCAACTTTTTTACTTTTACCTTTACCGCATCAAACAGTCATGTAGGGAAACCCAGCGTTTACGAAAGATCCTCTTCTTCTTCTTCTTCTTCTTCTTCTTCTTCTTCTTCTTCTTCTTCTTCTTCTTCTTCTTCTTCTTCTTCTTCTTCTTCTTCTTCTTCTTCTTCTTCTTCTTCTTCTTTCTTCTTCTTCTTCCTTCTTCTTCTTCTTCTTCTTCTTCTTCTTCTTCTTCTTCTTCTTCTTCTTCTTCTTCTTCTTCTTCTTCTTCTTCTTCTTCATTTTCTTCTTCTTCTTCTTCTTCTTTCTTCTTCTTCTTCTTCTTCTTCTTCTTCTTCTTCTTCTTCTTCTTCTTCTTCTTCTTCTTCTTCCTCTTCTTCTTCTTCTATTTTTTCTTCTTCTTCGCGTTCACTAGCTGTAAACTTCGGCGGAAAGTTTTGGTTGTTCGTCCACTCTTGGACTCTAGTCCTGTTCCAGAACCTGAGTGCTGCGTGCACATCCGCACTTGTGTGTGTGTGTGTGTGTCAAAGTAAAGGGGCCACACAAATAAAAAGACTTACTGCCCTATATCAATCATGTGATTACTGGGGGAGGAGGGGGGGGGGGAATAGGCTATAAAACTTGCCGGGGGCGGGGTTATTATTGTTGCATATTTGGACAAGGCATAAGTCCACTAGGCCCCTAGCAAAGGCTAAAAAAGAGGACCACTATGTGTAACGGGGCGGGGGGGGGGGGAATTACGCTGCCCAAATATTAAGGTGGGGGGGGGCGGGGCAGCAGTCCCCTGAACGGTGGTCCCAAAATCAAAATGGTGACCACTAAGACCTTCTGCAGCTTTTAATTCTAGAGAAGGTGGTGGTAACAACCAACACTTTATAATGCACTGCCACTTGTAATCGTTTTCTTTTTTCCAGAAGAAAAAAAAATCGGCAATATCTTTGTTTGGTGTTAGTCTTCTAGAAGGACAATCAGATGTCATACTAACCACAAAGTGTCGATTACTAGTTCAGTTAGTTGCCTTTCCTTTACAGGACTTTACAGAACCAGTCACAGCATTTTCTGGCTATTGTGGTCTTTCTTGGCCGGTAAATGCAAGTAACCGTTTCGGCCGCAGAAAGGAGGTGACTTCCCTTCCCATTCATGCTTCGTCAAGTCGCAGGGCCTTTCCTATGTTGCGGCGGTGTCATGTATTTGTTATTTTCAACGCTTTAACCGTTCTCTTTTTTTCTCTCGTCTTTTCACGGCTCGCTTGCGTGACTATTTTCACGTGTTGATAACCTGCGCGACGGTTCAGGAGTATGCAAACTACGATGTTTTTCTATTCCTATTTTCATTGTCAGTGACTTCTTCGTCTCTGGGGGAAGCCATCGCCAACGAACGTAGGAATACAAAAACACCCCAGTTTCGATACTTACGAACCGTCATGCCAAAGGGCGCTTCACCTTGCAGTACTTCTTGCTTGTACACAGGCGCCTGCGACGCCTTAAAGATACTCACGATAACATATCCTCCCACAAACATTATATACGCCGAGCGAACGCCGAACCAAGCAAT
Source organism: Candidula unifasciata (assembly GCA_905116865.2). Classification (NCBI taxonomy): domain Eukaryota; kingdom Metazoa; phylum Mollusca; class Gastropoda; order Stylommatophora; family Geomitridae; genus Candidula; species Candidula unifasciata. The sequence goes on along the minus strand of CAJHNH020005802.1, from coordinate 414,752 downwards.
ATCATAATGCCATCGCAACATAGGAGAGACCCTGCTACCCGACGAGGCATGAATGGGGAGGGAAGTTACTCTCTTTCTGCGGCTGAAAAGATTACTTGAACCGGCAAATGTTACGTTTAAGGGTAAAGGTAAAGTCGGGAGATGTGAACTAGCGTCATTGCACACTGTTATAAATCATAACTGCTCTGCCACCAGTACGAACAGCTAATAAGAAACTATCTGCCTGTGTCGCCGTCCGCACTCAGCTCCATAGCAACAGCGACGTTCCTCCATTTACCCCCAGTGTTACCTCTGGTACCCATTTGGACAACGTTTGAACAACGCATCAACATCATTGCACACGGGTGGTAACCCATAAGTGCTCCAATCTTCTTCTAACGCAAGTTTGAGTCCGAAGAAGCCAAGTGCACACGCCCTGTAGCACCGGCAAAGATCCATTACCTAGAGGCTGGGTGAACCCCAGGAACCGTCCGGATTTAAACACCGGCCGTGGGCTGCAGCGAGTTTGATTGGACAGCGAGTATTCTATCGACTGCGCTGACGCGGCGCCCCCCTAATGTTACGTTCAGTAGTTTGCCAGTTAGTTAGTTAATTGCGTATTCTTTACAGGACATTGCAGAACTAACGCTATAATTGTTTGGCTGTTGTGGTTTTTCTAAGCAACTTTACGTCTAGTTCACCAGGGCTTTCTAAATATTATTACTTGTAGTAGTGTTTAAAAAAAAAAAAAAAACGTACAACTCTAAAAGGTGTGAACCGTTGCGAACCGCCTGTGCTTTTTACTGGTTTGTTCGAATTGCTTTTCTCTAGAGTTGCCGCTCAAAAAACCCATTACAAAACTGCCTCTTTCCTGGAATCCGTGTCTATTGCAAGCTTGAGTGATCACATGACGGTCGGTATCACCAACTGGCGAATCAGGCTTTGCTTTAATTTTTGCGGATCCAATCGTAGCGCTGGGTCGAGCGTTGGTTTCTGCCTATATATAATGAGGTAAGTGCTTCACTCAGTAAGGGACGCACCCTTTGCATGACACATTGGCGGAAGTGGGCTTATTCCGAGATCATAATTTTTCACACTTCCCAAAATTTAATTGGTTTGACTTACAACCGAAATTCTTAGACAAGATTCAGAATGGACGTTGTATAGATAAACAATTTTTTGAATATCACAAACATGAACCAGACGAATTATCTTTGTCTGTTCAGTTTCCACATAACTTTTTAGCCGCCTGTATAAATACGTCAAAATTTAAGTGTTCTAAAGTGTTTCTTAAGACTTGTGTTGCCAAAAACAACGTCTTAACTATTCAACTGGGCATGTGTTTAGTTCGAGTGGTCGACAAATGGCGGCACAATTTGATTCTGCACGAAGCTACGTCAAATCACTTTAATTTAAACTCAATTTATCCATGGCGTAGCCAACTCGAGGAGATATTTATTGGTCTTTGTTACTACAAACACCAGGGCGCACCAATTCGCTTTAGCAGCGTGCCGCTCCCAGTCGCCCCTTTCAAGGAAATACACCCCCAGTTTAGGTGTGAAATCGATTTAAACCACATCATGGAGAGGCATTCTTTGTATGATCTAACTAAAATGATTCAAAAATTTGAACTTCTGGAAAAAAAAAATAGTTATTTCTTTTCTGATGACCCCAAACAAATTAAACAGCTAATACTTAGCGCGTTGGCGTTACTTAATAAAAAAGACCCGACAGGGCACTGTAAGCGTTTCTCACTGACAGTTACTTTTGATAACTACATTGGAGGAAATGTTGGTGGCCCTAAATGTAACGCCATCAAACTATATGCTCACTGGAAAAAAACTACACCTAAAGTTAAAAAGAAATCAAAAGCATATAAAAACAAAAACAAGACTGATACTTCTCTGTATGTGGAAACAGCATTTCCGTATGAGTGTGAACCACTCCTTTGTCAGTATAGAAAAATAGGATAAAAATAGAAAAATACACATAAAAAAAAACTTTAATAACTATTTAAAACACTATTATAAACAACTTTTTAAAAAACTATTGTAAAAAAACTATTGTAAAAACAAAACTTTTAAATATAAAAAAAACTTTTCAAAAATATTCCAAAAAAAAAAAAAAAACTATTTTGAAAAACAACACAACTCACTCAGATAAATGGGTGGGGGAAAAAAAATTAGGTCAGGTATTTTATTCCTAATATCAGGTTCAATAAGTTAGGAAGGCTAAAAAGATTTGCCTATGGTAGGTTCGGTTATATATTTGGAATCTTAAATTTAAGTTAGAGATTAAGAATCAATGATCTCAATGCGTAAGCCATTCCATCATGTTGAGTGCAAAGGTTGCGTCATCCTTACTTCTCAGTGGCAGAGGTTCTGCCGAGAAAAAAAAACTTTTTTTTTTTTTCAAAATGTATTCAAGTATTGCTGGTTTCAGTCAGGTAATTAGTGTCACTTGTAATTTATGACAAATTCTTCTATCGGTGGTTGTAAAGAGGTAAGAAGCATAATTTCGTATTGGCAAGAAATACTTGTTGGAGAAGGATCTTTCTCTCTCTCTCTCTCTCTCTCTCTCTCTCTCTCTCTCTCTCTCTCTCTCTCTCTCTCTCTCTCTCTCTTGATTGATTGATTTATAAAGCAGCAGTTCTTAACTATTTTGACTCGTGGAATCCTTTTCAGAATGAATTTCTGACGTTCATCCACTTCTGAACTATAGACTTGTTTCAGAACTTGAGTAAGTAATGTTGAGGCCGCTAAAGCAAGTGTACATATAACTCGATTTTTAAAAACCGAAAACCATTACAGAAAGCGAACAGATAGCAAAGAGTGAGGTCATGTTTGTGGAGTGTTTTGCGGGGCACAATGCCCCATTTGCTAATACTGACCACCTCCTAAGCATCTCCAAAGTGGCATTTGCTGGCAGCAAAATTGCTGACAATTTATCCATGAAAAGAACGAAACTGTCAAATGTCATCCAAGATGAAATAGCTTTCCGCGAAAAGCAGGCAATGACTTCAAGTTTGAAGTTTGAACAACTGATCAATATCATGGCACTCGGCTAGTAACCCATAAGTGCTCCGTTCTTCTTAAAAATCAAGTCTGAGTCCCAGGAAGATCAGCACAGTGCACAGGCTCTGTAGCACCGGTGAGGATCCCGAAATACTAAGGGAAGATTTTTACCTCCAAATTTTGCACGGGCAGCGCCTAAGACTACTCTTTTGGATTTCCAACTGCCAAGGGACTTTTTACGTGCGCAACAATACACACGAGCGTCCGATCTTAGTACCCAGAGACCCGGGGGAATTACTAGAAGTCCAAGTGCACGTGAAAAAATCCCAACCCTTACCGGGGATTGAATTTGTTCTAGAACTTGAGCTCTGCATGCACATCCGTTTTACAGGCTGGCTTATGTGTGTGTTGGTTCGTCGCCTGTCGGCCAGATGCACTCCTGCTTTGAAAGAAACATCCCTAATTAGTCAACTTGTATAGCATGTTTGTTACAAGGGCAGTGAATCTCCACCCTCCCACCCCCCCCCCCCCAGAAAGGTTCTCCAGGACCCTCATGGGAAAGTCAGTTATTTTATACGACCCATTTAACTCTTGTTTATCCATTCAAATCTATCTTCTATTTCAGAAATACAAGTCAACTTTCGAACACAGTAATCACCAGCCTGAATCCTACACTGTGAAAGATATCTGCACAAACGAAGCCATCTGCTTCCCACGTCCCATTTCGGTAAAGCTGTTTTTATATGTGCAAGTTTTATATATTGCTGGAAGGGGTGGGGCGAGGGGGGGGGGGGGGTCTGAATAATACACGAGTTAAGCGCTAACATCCTAGTGCTCATGACATTTTTATAAGCGCCCTGTCCCCATCTTCAGCAGCAAGCGCAAAGTTCAAATTCTGATAGCATCAAGAACAGTCTGATTGTATGTCCATCTCACCTTTTCCCTGAGTGTTGAGCGCCGGTCAGATCCCCTGTTTATTCCTCATTGCACCATCCTCTTCAGACCGCGATGTTTTTTGTGTGTCTTTGCAGTTAAGTTGAGTTGAGTTGAGTCAAGAATTGACATCACAGCACTCGGGGCATTCCCTTGCATGCTCCGTCCTCATCTTCAGCAGCCACCGCAGTGTTCCAATACTGATGGTACCGGTCACAAGCTGGTTAAAAGTCCGTCTTGCTTTTCCTCTGAGTGTAGTGAGCCAGATAGACCCTCTGGTTACACCCAGGTGCCTCATTCTCTCCAGGCCATAATAATCTTCTTTCTCTACTGATTCCGTTGCTTGCTCCCAAAGGGCCTTGACCACATCTACCTTGCCATGTATCAATTCACCACCCAGTGGTGAGGATCCAGCCAATCTGTCTGCCTGTTCATTACCCACTACGCCGGCATTGCCTGGAGAAAAAATCCAAAGTATGCTCACCATCCGTGACCTCTCCAGTGAAGCTAGCCACTCTGTTCGAAGCATCCCTGTCTTCATCTTTTTCGGCATCTGGGGACGAAAAGAAAGGGAAGAAAACTTAAAAACACATGGAAAGAGATGAACAGTATGTGGATAATATAAAGGGAGACTCCGAAGACAGCAAAGGATAGGAGAGCTTAAATTAAATGTGAATTTGACAGTCTTTTTGTCATGGCATGGTAATGTCTCATCACATAACCCGCTTCTAGATATCACAGGTTGTGGAGGGTCATGTTCGCCCATGCCGGTCAGCAAAGCACTTTGATATAATTTATATATTATACATTGTAAATTATACATATATAATCATAAACGTATTATCTAGTAAGTATGCAACCTACTTAACTTTTGAAAACCTTGTCGTTAGTCGAGGGCCCATCTATCATTGCAGACAGTCTGCCTCATAACTGCTCCGTTCGGCGCTATGCTAGTGAAAATCACACTTGTCCTTCACTGTACCATTTGAAATAGTAAAAAACATGCCAGACCTAGCAACATCTTAAAGCTTGCTTATGCTGAGTAAATGTATAAATTAGCTGTCAGTTGTGCCAGCTCTAACAGTCCTACATCAGAATTGCAGTTCACTGTTAATGCAAGGAGTCAATCGCAAACCCTGGCATTATAAACACAAAACTGCATGAGTGCACGCCATTCCGAATGCCCACCCACAATTTTTAGTTCAGGTCACAAAACAAAACCTTGATGGGCACAGCAGAAGAAAAAAAAAACATTGCATGTAGAATTCACAGCTCACAGTGTTACAACAAGCACTCGGCTCAGCAGCTGAACTAAGGAATCTTTGGTCTCCCAGTCCAGGAATAGGAAATTTTCGAAATTTTCATCAGCAAACCCCAGCTAGAAATAAATAACTTTTCAGAGGGTTTCTGGTAAGCCTGCGATCTGCCATATTGGACCTGAAGTCTGAGTTGTATACTCTGTTATTTTATACAAACCATTTCACTGTTGTCAGAAAAGTTGTATGTATCTTTTATTTCAGACATCCAAGTTCAACTGTCACACTAATTTCAAGTACTACCGACCTAACTTCTGCCTATTAGTGATACCAACACAAACGTAACCAGTTGTTTCGTCATTACATTTGGTAAATCAGTCTGTTTCATAAATTAAAGAAAACAAAAGTACAATAAAGTACCCTTTTATGTCATTGGTGTATAAGGTATTTGTCTATACATTATTTTTTTTTTTTAAATATACATTTATTTGCCATTCAATACATAATAATAATTTTATTGAGCATTTAAATAAGCCTGGTGGTAGGCTGGTATCTTTAACAGACCATTTGCCACTGGATGGGGATCAGGTAATCCACAGTTCCAACTTCATAGCAAAATGAACATCAGATGGTTGCTCCATTCGTGTGCCCATAAAAACCACACAGAATTTCCATCACTATTCCTTGACTTACCACGGCATTTTCAGCAAAGCCTGTAGCATACATCATCATCATCATCAACTGGCATAGGCTCTCATGTGTCTCCACAGATCCCGATCCGTGGTTGCTTGGAACAGCTTTCTGGATTATATCCCTCCATGCTATCATTTTAGCCCATCCAGCATCTTCTCTCTTGGTCTGCCTCTACCCCTTTTTCCACTGATTTTTTCAGTTGTCACGATGTTCTCCAATGTCTCTCTTCTCATTACGTGGCCACAGAAAAGTGTGTGTCTCTTTTTTATTGTTGTATATAGAGATCTACTTTCATTAGCCTCTTTCAAGCAATCGTTGATAGTTACTCAGGCCGTCCAAGGTGTTCGTAACATTCGTCTCATAAACCACATCTCTGTTGCTTCCAAAGTCTTCTTAATTTGTTCAGTGACATTCCAAGATTCGCTGCCATACAGCAGAACAGGTTCTATGTAACATTTTAGCACCCTCTTTCTGACATTAAATGAGAGCGATTTATTGCATTAGAATATTTTTTTCATTTTCTGAAATGCAGCCTTCGCTTGACCTATTCTGCTTTCAATCTCTGTCACACATTTGCCATCTGATGATATGATCGTTTCCAGATATTTAAATTTATTGACTTGGTTAAGTCTTTTTCCTTCAACTGAGATATCACAACGGGGAATTATCTTCTTCTTTGATATAACCATTACTTTCGTTTTCCTAATATTCAGTGAAAGTCCTTTCTTAGAACTCTCCATTCCCACAATATCCAGCAGTTGTAAATCAGTTGCGTTTTCAGTAATCTAAACTGTATCGTCAGCATACACATGCATTAAATCCAATAGCTCATCATCATGTTGTAGCAGGTCCTTTGCAGAACGTCGCTCTCATCACGGTCTGCCTGAAAGAAACTCGGTCTCTCGCCAGCTCTCCCACCTCATGTACTTTCATCCTCCCTAACTTTAAAGTTTTCTTTAGAGCGGTGACAGATTTCTGTTGTAGTACCGTCGGGCTCATTAAGGCCGTCATCACAACTACCCTCACTTACTCTGCCATCGTTCTCTTCCCCAGTTCGCGTTTGTGATCTGCCTGGCCTGAGGGCCTCACCATCAGATCTTTGAGTTTCATTTTTGGCTTCCATGATGAGTTTCTTGAGATATTAATGTGGTAGTTTCCCGTTACTTTCCACATCCACATAGTTTTAGGTAGTTTCCCGTTACTTTCCACATCCACATAGCTTTAGGCTACGTCCTTAGCCTTCAGCAACCTTTTCGATTGCTAGGGCAAGTAAATGCCCTGCTCTGTGATGCTCCTGCTAGCAGCAGAGGGCACCCCAAAGGTGTCCACTTATCCCAGCGGATACTCGGCCCCTATAGCATACATAAGGTAGTTGTCAGAAATGCTAACTTAAACAGCCCTGTAGTAGAAGTGCAGTTCCTTTTCCATAGAAGCAGCATTTAAAACAGATCAATAGTTGCACATGCACATGAGCACAATCGAAAAGCAGTCCAAATGAAATCCTCAGCTCACGGCTTTGCGCCAAGCACTCAACTGGGGAGTTTGCTGTGGCGAAGTGATCAGACCGTTTACCTCACCCTTCAAAGGTTTAAGGGTGTAATGTTTTTTACGGAGATACCTGGGGGATTGTCACCAGACATACAGAGTTCGTGCTTTTTGCAATGCTCTCGGTAGACAGCTATCGGTTCTGTGGGGACAGACCGCATCATATGCCATAAAACACGGTGCAGCAAACTCGATCCTCTAGACTTTAACCTTTATTATTATTATTATTAATATTATTATTATTATTATTATTATTATTATTATTATTAATGTCATATTCTGTGCATTTCATTTTGAATATGTTGAAAATATCTTTTCAGATCAGTAACGTGAAAAAAGATACAGATACGGAAATAAGTCACAAGTAATTTGTCAACTTTCAACTATACACCACAAACAACGTCGACACAAGCGGACAATTATTATCATCTGTCTGTCATCTGGTGGCAGAGCACTTATGGTTTATAACCGTGTGCAATGACGCTGGTTCACATCTCCAGACTACAAACAGAAAAATAACAAGTGCTTACTTTTGAAGGAAAAAAATTTCATTAAAAAAAAAATTAAAGAATTTTAAATGTAAAAAATAACTATATATGTATAGTTGTCATATATACATTTTAAAAAAAATAATGATTTTTGTTTAAAAAAAATACAAATAAAGAATTTTTAATGCAAAAAAAAAAAAAATTTAATACATAATGCATTTTATGAGAAGAAATCTTGGTGAGTTCATTTTTTTCCCTAAGTTGTTGTATTTGTGTAATTCCTAAGTTGTTGTATTGTCCTTTGTGTAATTCCTAAGTTGTTGTATTGTCCTTTGTGTAATTCCTAAGTTATTGTATTGTCCTTTGTGTAATTCCTAAGTTGTTGTATTGTCCTTTGTGTAATTCCTAAGTTGTTGTATTGTCCTTTGTGCAATTCCTAAGTGGTTGTATTGTCCTTTGTGTAATTCCTAAGTTGTTGTATTGTCCTTTGTGTAATTCCTAAGTTGTATCGTTCTTTGTGTAATTCCTAAGTTGTTGTAATGTCCTTTGTGTAATTCCTAAGTTGTTGTATTGTCCTTTGTGTAATTCCTAAGTTGTTGTAATGTCCTTTGTGTACTTCCTAAGTTGTTGTAATGTCCTTTGTGTAATTCCTAAGTTGTTGTATTGTCCTTTGTGTAATTCCTAAGTTGTTGTATTGTCCTTTGTGTAATTCCTAAGTTGTTGTATTGTCCTTTGTGTACTTCCTAAGTTGTTGTATTGTCCTTTGTGTAATTCTTGTGTTGTATCGTTCTTTGTGTAATTCCTAAGTTGTTGTAATGTCCTTTGTGTAATTCCTAAGTTGTTGTATTGTCCTTTGTGTAATTCCTAAGTGGTTGTATTGTCCTTTGTGTGCTTCCTAAGTTGTTGTATTGTCCTTTGTGTAATTCTTGTGTTGTATCGTTCTTTGTGTAATTCCTAAGTTGTTGTATTGTCCTTTGTGTAATTCCTAAGTTGTTGTATTGTCCTTTGTGTAATTCCTAAGTTGTTGTATTGTCCTTTGTGTAATTCCTAAGTTGTTGTATTGTCCTTTGTGTAATTCCTAAGTGGTTGTATTGTCCTTTGTGTAATTCCTAAGTGGTTGTATTGTCCTTTGTGTAATTCTTCTTCTTAGTGTTTACTGTAAACTCTGAACTATGGTCTGGTTCAAAAACCTAAGCTGTGCGTGTAGATCTATTCTACAGACTGCTAGTTCCTGACAGCAAAATTGCTGAAAAGTTATTCATGAAAAGAATGAAACTGTCTTATGTTATTCAAAGTGAAACAACTTTTCACGAAAAGCAGGCAGTGCCTGAGATTTGTAAGAAGCAAACGTTTTTTTTTTTTTTAAATTGAGGAAAGCACAGACATCTCAGTCACTCACTTAGCAGTAGTAGTTCAATATTTTGACTATTCTCAGAATAGGAAGTAAGTAAAGTAAAGATCCCTTTTCACGCCTTAGGCGCATCGGATATATGGGAAGAGCGTCTCATATTTCTTGCAGACCAATAGGCACTGGGATTACGAGTCGGACTCGCAACGCCTAAGCCACGGTCGCGGCATCCTCCGAATTACGGTCCCAAATTATCGAGGCTAAGAAAATACCCTAACAGGGACTCAATGCTTGTGAATGTGCCGCCAAGAAACCGCGCTAAATAGTCAGTAAACAACGTGCGACTAGTGCCGCCGTGGTAACATCACGTCCGCGAAGTTCCATCCATAACCCTTCGATCGATAGTGTCGCGGTTCCACTGTTGTGACAGATTCTGGTGTCGGTGTAGTAATTGCAATACTCCTTGCCCTAACCCTAAATCTAGGACCCAGAGGAGAAGTTAAACCTAGGACCCAGAGGAGAAGTTAAACCTAGGACCCAGAGGAGAAGTTAAACCTATGACCCAGAGGAGAAGTTAAACCTAGGACCCAGAGGAGAAGTTAAACCTAGGAACCAGGACAGAAGTTAAACCTAGGAAACAGAGGAGAAGTTAAACCTAGGACCCAGAGGAGAAGTTAAACCTAGGAACCAGGAGAGAAGTTAAACCTAGGACCCAGAGGAGAAGTTAAACCTATGACCCAGGAGAGAAGTTAAACCTAGGACCCAGAGGAGAAGTTAAACCTAGGAACCAGGAGAGAAGTTTAACCTAGGAACCAGAGGAGAAGTTAAACCTAGCACTCAGTATCGGAGCTGTTGACACCCTCGATGATTTGGGACCTTTATTCAGAGGAGTGTTTCCCGCGGTATGTGGTATATTCGCCGGAAAGAAGTCCGAAATTTACCTATAATTGAGGCCCTATTAGGGTATTATTTATTTTTACAAATGCATCCATACTTCAAGAGCTGAATATTGAAGAGGGTTGGCTAGTAAAGACAATAAAACAAAGAAAATTGAAATATTTTGGTCACTTGAAACGTCATGGAAGTCTAGAGAGAACAATAATGGAGGGGTACATGCCTGGGAAGAGAGGAAGAGGAAGGCCAAGGAGAAGATGGGTGTAGGATGTGGCAGATGATCTCCAGATGGGTGTATCAGACGCAGGACATCTTGCTCATGATAGGAAGTTTTTCCGGAGGGTTGTTATGGCAGCGAGGTTCCGCGAGGGACATGCTACTGAATGAATGAATTAGGGTATTTTCTTAACCTCGATAATTTGGGAAGGTAATTCGGAGGATAGCCGATATTTTGATTTCAACAAACAAGATGTTGTGGACGCTCTGGTGGATAGTGTTGTCGTTGAAGATGGAACCGCTGTTGGCTTGTATGATGCCGTAAAGTCATTGCGGAATGAGAAAAGCATTCCTATTGGAAATATAATAAGATTCGGAAGTGATAATTGCTTTTCTATGATAGGAAAGAAAAGTAAATTTCAAAAGATGCTAACAAATGATGTTCCTTTGGTTTTCAACATGGGATACGTGTGTCATTCTTTTGCTTTGTGTGCCAGCCATGTTGTCAATATTTTACCTGCATATTTAGAAGCATTCTTGAAAAATGTTACTTCATATTTTACATGGAGCAACAAAAGACAGCGTGACTTCAACTTTATTCAAGAAGCAGCTAATTCTCCACTCTATAAAATCCCTAAGTCCCGCAGCTGGGATCGAACCCAACACCCCGGCATTACGATTTACGAAGCGCACGGTAACTATAGCTTTCGATTTTTATGTTGTCTAGTGTGTTCTTCTTTCTATTTATACTTCTTTATATGAGTGCCGATCAATACACTTTCTGTTACTTGATTAAATCGGCATTACGAAGCGCGTTCGCAACTTCGAAGCCACAAACGCCTACATGAGGTAGAAAGGGGAAATATAATTTCGTTTTTTCCCGACATAAAATTAATTTAAACATCAAAAAATATTTTTATTTATGGCAAGACACACTATAAAACACAGATTAGCATTAGGCCCCTATGTTGGTGCAGCTCCCAGGAAAGGGTCCAAAGGTCCCTCGCGTTAAGACGGCCCTGTCCAAGGTCTTGCCCTGTTCTAATAGAGAAAAACGAAAAATTGAGAATGTCAACAAAGATAAAGGGAAAGCCTGCCCTTTGAACCCCGAGCCAGGCGTGGTCTGTAAGGTCAAATCAATGAACCAATGAAACGCTGCTGTGATCTACCTGGGCTGATTTCCCTGACGCTGACAAAACCAGTGTTGCCACTTTGGATGTTTTACATCTAGAATTAGATGTTTTTCCTTGCATTTAGATTGTGTTTTTGATATTTAGATGGTAGATGTTTTCTAGGTGTTTTTTTTTATTTGGAGTAAATTTATAAAATCTAACCTAAGAAACAGGATGAAATTTGACCTCCTAAATGCTGTCTTGACAATAAAATTCGGCCTGATAGAGTAGGAAAAGGCTGTTCCACTTATCAGCTCCCTGATTGAGTATTGAAAGAAATTGGAACAGCTAACGCATACCAGAGTCATTTTGGATCTGAAGCTTCAACTTCATCATCCAAGCTAAGTTTATCCTGTGGATCTTGTGAGGCAGACTTCAGTAAAGATTAGGACATGATTCTATAGGGTAAGTCCACGCCCATCTTTAGCCTAAAGATGGCCGTGGGTAAGTCATATCAATTGCTATGTAATTTGTGACTCTTTCCATTTGGATGTATTTTCTAGATGTTTTCCACAAAAATTTTGATGTTATTAGATATTTTTTGACTCCGTTTTGGATGTTTTTAGTCAAAGAAAAGTGGCAACACTGGCCAAAACCGTTGTCGCGTACACGCCGAGCTGTCTTCCAACGTTCTTCATACAACAAAACATACAGGGCATCTCTATTGTGTACAACGATGGCTACAGAAGGAACTGCAGGAAATATTGAAGATGGTTACAAGAATCTTTTGAACTCTCAGACGAAGATTGGATTTATCGGCTGCGGGCGTATGGCCCAAGCTATGGCCAAAGGATTTCTCTCGTCCGGTAAGTACAAGAATCGATGTGTTGTATGTGTGATAACTGAAATGAGAAAGTTAACAGTGTATATAAACTAGTGAAGCTCAACGAAAAAGTGGCCAACGCACATACGTTGTAACGTTTCGACGGAAGTCCTTATGGGTGGTTAGCAACAATACAACAGGAATTCTAAGACAAATACTGAGACAAATCTCATCTACTTAGTGTGAGCCGTAGTAGTGTGCTCTCATTCTTATAACTGAAATAATATTATTTATAACTAGACAGTTCAACGAAAGAAGCGGCATAGGTAGATGCATGTGAACGTTTCGACAAAATTCTTCATCAGTGAGCAACAATGTAACAGGAATACTTAGAAATAGACACATTTCTCTTTTCCGGTGGGAGGCGTATGAATTTGTGTGTTGCCTTTCTTTTCACCAAATAAACGTGCTAAATTGAAAGGAGGGGCAAACGTTTAGACAAAAGTCTTCATCAACAGATACAAATACAACAGGCATACTGTTTCAACAAAAGTATTTGTCAACAAATAGAACAGCGATTCTGTTTCGACATAGGCAGCCCATGCCTATGCATGTCTGCTTGTGTCGACAGATTCTGTTTCGACAAAACTTTTAGTCAGCAGATACTGTTTAGACAAAAGTCTTTATCAACAGACACAAATACAACAGAGATACTTAGCTGACAAATTAAACTGTAATCCCTAACTGTACATAGCACATGCACATGAACCACTGGCGCCGGCCTGTTGTTTTTAACGTGATAAATTTTGTGATGTGCCCACACGCGTAGCAAGGAGAGTGCAAAGGGGGGAAAAGGCGGGGGGGGGGGGGGGGTATACCATTTTTAGAAAGGCTTATGTGGGGTATGGCACACACACACATACACACAAGATAGATTAGTAAACACTGGTGTAGCCGACACACCACAGTGGCTGCCAGGAAAGTAAGTTGGGAATTTAGTTTCTCTGTGAGCTGACCCTGTTCCGACCTGTATTTGCAGGTTATAAGTGGGCTGTTCAGTGATATTTTTTTTTTTGGGGGGGGGGGGGGGGGGGGGGGTCTGCTTGATTGTTGCTGTTAATTTGGCTGATCTTCCAGCGGGTGTTTTCTTCAAAAGTCGCTATCAGTGTCTGACGGAGCTCACAAGTGTCTGCTTCTCTTCCGTTTGCTGTGTGAAGGTCTGTCTGATGCTACTTTCAGAATTGTCCTGATAGGGCATAATCCTGATAAGGACTACGCCGGCCTCTTCTGTATCTTCTTGTCCTCTAGCTTGTTTCCCCAATGGATGTACCTGGGCTTGGGGGTGGGGTGGAGAAGGTGTCTGTGGTTTGTTAGGACTGCTTTCAACTTGGCTGTTGGCTACTTTGACGTCCGAGTCGCAGCCTAGGTTTGGGCGCTTCAATCTCGTTGTTTAATTTTAATTGGTCTTCTTTTACCGTAGCTCGGATGTTTTTTTTTTTTTCCACTGTTCGTCCCAGGCTATCTCTGCTCCTCGGACTCTCTCCCCCTCTCTGTTTCTCTGCTACTTTCTGACTACTAATTATTATCTGCCGTCTCTACAATGAAGGTTGGCTACGGCGTACCACTGTTGTCTTTGGGAATATTAGGCGGTGAAGCTCCAGTCTCTTCAACGGTGCATACTACTGACCTAAAAACTGATTTTTAAAAAAAACCGTCTACCCCAGGAATCGAACCCAAATACTCCTGGGTCAGGAAATTATTAACGCATTCACTAGCTTCTAAACCAGAGCCGCTCTTCTGATTCTGTATGTTTGTCCGACTTTCTATGTCTCTACAACTCTCTCTCTCTCTCTCTCTCTCTCTCTCTCTCTCTCTCTCTCTCTCTCTCTCTACCTACCTACCTACCTATCTATCTATCTATCTATCTATCTATCTATCTATCTATCTATCTATCTATCTATCTATCTATCTATCTATCTATCTATCTATCTATCTATCTATCTATCTATCTGTCTGTCTGTCTGTCTGTCTGTCTGTCTGTCTGTCTGTCTGTCTGTCTGTCTGTCTGTCTGTCTGTCTGTCTGTCTGTCTGTCTATCTATCTATCTATCTATCTATCTATCTATCTATCTATCTATCTACCTATCTATCTATCTATCTATCTATCTCTGCCTGCCTGCCTGCCTGCCTATCTGTCTGTCTGTCTGTCTGTCTGTCTGTCTGTCTGTCTGTCTGTCTGTCTGTCTGTCTGTCTGTCTGTCTATCTATCTATCTATGTCTGACTCTCATGCATTATTCTGTGACTCTACTCGGATTCTCTCTCGTTGCCGCGACCTGACTCACGATATCCTCTCTATTCTCGCTAACTCTCTTCTAATCTCTGTTTCTTTGCTACTTTCTGACTCTTCATATGTTTCTGCTACTCTCTGACCTCTGGCTTTTGCTGCTGCTTTCCGACTGTCTCTCTCTCTCTCTCTCTCTCTCTCTCTGCCGTTGTTTCTCATGATCGCTTTATGATTCTCGTTCTCCTTCCCCCACCTCTCTCTCTCTCTCTCTCTCTCTCTCTCTCTCTCTCTCATCTCTCCCCATCACCGCCAGCTTGAAACTTACCTGTGAGAAATACATGACCAAAACTTTACTCCCGTGTAGCAGCTGTTGCAGGATCTTCTACAAGATGATGTCTGAAATCGATGACAAATATTGCGGTGACCACAGTTCAGTTGCACACACAGCGTGTCTGTTGCACGCAAAATACATCCTAGGTCATGTACTGCCGCAGTATCAATCGACGTCAATCTTTAAGATCAATGAATAACAACACATTTTTTTTTAGTCTTTGCCCCACCACCCCCCCCCCCCCCTCACTCTCTCTCTCTCTCTCTCTCTCTCTCTCTCTCTCTATATATATATATATATATATATATATATATATATATATATATATATATATATATATATATATATATATATATATATATATATATATGGCTCTGAAACTTGGAGCACAACTAAAAGAGATGAAACCTTATTACAGGTTTTCGAAAACAACAGTCTTACGACAAATCTTTGGACCCATCAAAGATGCAAACAGGGGGCAAGGGAGAGTGAGAAGCAATGACGAAATTCATAATCTGTTTAAATCTCCACTGATCACTGGCCTCGTGAGAGCTATTAGACTGAAATGGTTGGGGCATATTGAAAGAATGTCAGATGACAGAGAATTAAAAACTGTATTCACAAGGGACATGAATGGTCGTAGACCACGAGGCAGACCAAGAAGAAAATGGAGAGATAATGTCCAGACAGACCTGTGTCACCAACTGGGAAGAAAAGGCCAACCAGAGAGATAAATGGGGGCGGGCGATATCTGCAACAATGAACCTTAAGGGCTCGGAATGCTGAAGAAGAAGAAAATGGATACAAGAAAATTTCATTGGAAATAAAGGCGGCCGCTTGGTGTTGGCCGCATGACCTACTGAACGCGGAATAGGTTAGGGGGGTAATGTTGAATCTCTGAAGCTAACACGATTGCGTGACCTGCGAGTTAAGCTTGGTGAAGCACGACCATGCTGCCTTCCAGGTAACGACAGGAGAACACTAATAACCAGTTTCTCATAGTGATTAGGCAGCGTCTGTGGCTTAGGAGTTGCATACCAGCTTTTTAATGCTGGGGTGCGGGGTTCAATCCCAGCTGCGGACGTTTTGGCTTGCGATGGCTTCGACAGTGGTACCGAGAGCTGACAGTTCAGGGGGCACTGGCAAACTACTGAATGTAAAATTGGCGTGAAAAAACCCCCATTCAACACCTCCCCCCCCCCCCCCCCCCCCCCCCCCCCCCCCTCAGTAATTAATTTTAGGGTTGGTTCTGCAATGCCTTGTTCCTGCAACTAACATGGAAACAATCATTAGAGATACATAGGAGTGGCTGCTGCATCGGAGGACTGAGCATGCATGGGAATGCCCAACGTGCAAAGTCCTCAACTGTGAAAAACATATAACATATCTTTAAACAGGTAAAGAATCTGTGTCAACTTTCTTGATTTAACTTTTTTCCATCCGTTCAGGTCTGGTGACTGCGGGACAGATCATTGCTAGTGACACATCGGATGTGATGCTGGAACAGTTGCGGGTGAGTCTTCTTCTTCCTCCTCTGCTTATAGGTCAGTATTGTGGTGTTGGTAAGTATATGTGCCCATAGACTTCCTTTTCATGTACTACCAGTCATTTCTAATACAAGTGGTCTTCCACATCGTGATGCTGGACTGAGTATGTCACCACTCTCAGCATACCTTTTGAAAGTAAGGCTCATTCATTATTTTCCTTCTCATTGTCCAGATGTCTCATTGTCATTATATGGCTCAATCTCATTTTTTCAAGCTTCCCTCAAACTAAAGTAAAACAACCTTTTTCACTCCTTCAGGCGGATTGGGTTTAAAGTGCTTCTTCTTCTTCTTCTTCTTCTTCTGCCTTCCTATCCCCCAATGGAGCATAGGCCCTAAACCAACTCACGCCAAGTCGTTCTATCATTCGCCATTTTATGGAGCTCTCCCCATGTCCTCCCTATCTTTGTAACTTCATTCTCCAGCTCTCTTCTCCATGTGTTGTTTGGCCTTCCTTTATTCCTATGCCCTTGTGGGTTCCAATGCAAAGACATTCTAGTTATGCTGTTCTCCTGTTTTCTCAGTGTGTGTCCTATCCAACGCCAGCGTCTTTTCCTCACCTCTTGGTTCACTGGAGCCTGTTTAGTTCTCTCCCAAAGTTCTACATTAGTTATTCTATCATACCATTTAATTCCCTCTTTATAGTGCTAGACTTATATTTTTAGACCAATCGGTATATGTGATGTGGCCAACTGATGCCAGCCGCCTTTACTTCCCAAGGCTTTACCCAAAACCCATTTCAGGCCTGGGTCGACTCGGAAGACAAGGTTATTTTTGAAAAAAATTCTGACTCTGTCAGGACTGGAATCCATGATCTTCGGGTCTGTAGGCGAGCATCTAGCTGCTACACCATGGCGGCTCCTCCCTTACCATGTGAATTGTTTATTTATGTGTTGTATTTCCCCTCCCCCGAGAAATGCTATTGCCTCTCCTTGATGTTCTCATCAACTTTCTAAAAAAAAAAAAAAAATCACATCACTGTTAATCACAGAAATGTTAAAGGAGTGGGTCTTTTCTTTCTGTATGTTAGTAAATTGTTTTAGAGCGCTGAACTTTCATACAGAAAACCCAGGTTTGATCTAGGGTACTGGATGGAGATTTACTATCGGTGGTACAAATGAGAAAATCATAACGTGCATAGCTACTGCATGAGCTGCCCAGTATAAAATGCTTAGAAAATTTGGATGGGAGCAACCAGGAATTGATACTTTTATTACTGCAGAATTTTATTTTATTTTAAGGAAATTAGGGTGGAGAGCTACCAGAAATTGCATCACTGTTATTACTGTTATGTTTGTTTTGTTTTAAGGAGACTGGCGTGAGGACAACACATGACAACCTTGAGCTGGTGTTGAACAGTGATATAGTAGTGATTTCAGTGAAACCACACGTTGTTAAAGTGATTCTGCAAGAGGTGGCGCCAGTGGTTCAGACACAAAGACATCTGTTCGTTTCCATTGCTGCTGGAATAACCATCCGAGCAATTGAACAGGTACATGTGTTTGCTCTTTTTCAATTTCTTATGTAAAATACCACTTGATTCTGCTGCTTGATGTCAGCTTGACTCCCTATGACCCAATAAGAAATATCCTGAGAACCCTTACTGGTGAAGAGAACTGACAGCCCACATGAGAGAGCGACAATCAACATTGTTTGGTCATGTCATGAGAAGGAAAATACATCAGGAAATTAGAGAGCAAAAGAGGCAGAAGGAGACAGAGATAGAGAGAGAATGCTGGACAGTTTTACATCATGGTATGCAAGATCATCTGCTTCAGAACTGATTGAAAGTACACGAGATAGAAGATTGTGGATAGACATTACTACTACTAATACCATATGGCATGGACTATAAGAAGAAGAACCTGTAATTGCATGCCATGAAAAGATAAACATCCAGAAGAAAAGTAGAACTAGTCAGCTTTACAGTATCACAATTGCAAATGGATGTTACAGCTAGAAGACCTTTATCAGCATATGGACAGTGATACAGTTACAGGTCTGTAAAATATAGGTCTAGCCCTATATGCCCAATATGCATGAAGGCATGGAAAAAGATCCTTTACTTTTAGTTGAATGTTGAATCAGGAATCAACATCATAGCATTCGGGACACTTTCACTTGCGCTCAGTCCCCATTTTCAGCAGCAAACGAAGAGTTCCAGTTCTGATGGTACCAGTAAACTGTCTGATTGTACATCTGTCTCACCCTTCCCTTGAGTGTTGAGCGGTGGCTAGATCCCCTGGTAACTCCCAGTAGCACAATTCTCCTCAGACCATCTCCTCAGAAAAATCACTTATCTCAAGTATCTCACAGAAATATCCATTACAGATCTAGATAGTAGAGATTCTGTGTCATGTCTGATGCAGGAAGAGGCTACTGTACAGGAAGAGGGGTATGATTTGTGGATTATGGCAAGGGTACATCAGGGTAATATTTGGTGAACCTGTTATTGGTGCCCTAATTTCAATTTCTTTGGAGGTTGAACAAGGTATCTGGGATTTGCCTTTTAGTTTTCCTATCAAGGTCACAATTCTTGACGTTGCATAAGTGTTCAAAGTTTTAGTAGTAGCCCAGAAAAGGGGAAGGGGGGGGGGGGAATAGAGAGACAGATGACTTTATAAGATACATGTATGATGTCAGACTAATAGGAAAAGATCTCAGATTCTCTGTTCTTTTGTGCTGGTACCTTTCCATATGATAGTTTTATATTGTGATATAGAGAGGTACAAAGAAGGAAATTATTGTGACCACTGAAAAGAATGTTGAATTAGAAATTGACATCACAGCACTCGGGACACTCCCATAAGTACTCCGTCCCTATCTTCAGCAGCAAGCGAAGAGTTCAAATTCCGATGACACCAGTAACTGTCTAATTGTACATAAGTCTCGTCTTTCACTTGCGTGTGTGAGTGTCGGCCAATCCCCTGGTAACTCCTCGCAATGTCATTCTCCTGAGACAGTAATGATTTATTTGTGCTTCCGGACTGTTCACTTGCTCCCAAAGGGCCATCACAACATCAAGCTTGTCATATATCAGTGGACCACCTAATGGTGCAGAACCAGCTAGTGCATCTGTCTGCTCATTTCCCAACACACAGGCATACCTGGAGAAAAAATCCAAACGACACTAACTACCTGGAACCTCTGAAACGATGCTTGTCACTCTACACAAAGCATGCCTGCCTCCACCTTTCTCAGCAGGCTCTGTGAACTGGAAAGATCTGTGGAAAAAGAAACAATTCTTGACAGCCCCATGTCATAGCATAGAGGGGTGTCAACACACAGCCTGACACATGCTGCTGAAGATCACACAATATGGAGAGGCATGATAGGGAGGCATGAGAATCCAAGCACCTAGTAATGTGGAGTGGGATAGTAAGACCAACCAACATTAAGAAACAAATCAATAATATGTGCTAGAGTTTTCACAACGATTTTTGTTGCTTGTTCTGTTTCTTCTCATATGCTTAGCACTTAACATATCTGTAATCATTTTCTTCGTTGTCCTCATCTCCTTCCTGATCGTTCTCCTCTATGCGACATGATCCATGGTATCCTATTTGTGTGAATCCGTCTCACTATTTGCATTATTGTTCAGCCATTAAAACGGTTATAATTAGAGACCCTCCTTCACAATACATTTAGAACTAAACAGAAAATTTACAAAACAGAAATGTTAGGAAAAAAGTAAAGGGCTCGTTTCCACACTTTGAGGCGTATAGGGCTAGACCTATATTTTATAGACCAAGGCTATTCAACTAAATTTACTCAGGGATCAACATTTTGAAAATGGGAAGCCCCCAAAGACCAAAAGTCCAAACCCTAGCATAAAAATATCATTAATACAATACAGGAGACAACAATGTAGGGGCCACTGGCTAGGTCACCGCAGGCCGCCAGTTAAATAGCCCTGCTATAGACCAGCTGGTACACGGTGGGTTATTTGGTCAACATTAGGCCGGCCATCTTTACTTCCCAGTACTTTATCTGGTACCCATTTTAGGCTACCTACGAGCCAAAGTCATAAGTGGAAACAATTCTGCTCCATCAGGACCTAAATCTACGACCAAACAGATATGAAATCTTGATAATTTTGTATCTTACCAAAACATTTATCAAGGATTTCCCTTCATTTCTCCTACTGTGTTTTATTTCACCCAAGTCTCTGCCACAAGGTACCCATGTTGTTCGAGTTATGCCCAACACTCCAGCACTAGTCCAAGCTGGGGCATCAGTCATGGCCCCAGGAAGTCATGCCCTGAAGAGTGATGTGAAGGTTGTCCGGAGCTTGCTGAGTACCATTGGCATCTGTGAGGAGAGCTCAGAAGCTTTGCTGGATGCAGTGACTGGGCTTAGCGGAAGTGGACCTGCTTATGTGAGTACACATTATGTAAACATATGTCTTCTTCTTAGGGCATGATTATATTGTGAACTGCTGATTCAGAGAATAGTAAGTCCTGCACATCTGACTCGATATGGTGTGACTATATAACTTAGATGAAATACATTTTACAGTCACTTAAGGGGGTGGTAACTATTTCTGTGTCATTCTTAATTAAAGATGTGTAACACTTAACAGTGACTAAAGAGGGTGGTAACTATTTCTGTGTTATTCCTAAAGATTTGTAACACTTTACAGTGACTAAAGAGGGTGGTAACTATTTCTGTGTCATTCCTAAAGATGTGTAACACTTAACAGTGACTAAAGAGGGTGGTAACTATTTCTATGTCATTCTTAAAGATGTGATACATTTAACAGTCACTTGAGAGGGTAGTAAACATGTCTATGTCATTCTTAAAGATGTGATACATTTAACAGTCACTTGAGAGGGTAGTAAACATTTGTATGTCATTCTTAAAGATGTGATACACTTAACAGTCACTTAAGGGGGTGGTAAACATTTCTATGTCATTCTTAAAGATGTGATACACTTAACAGTCACTTAAGGGGGTGGTAAACATTTCTATGTCATTCTTAAAGATGTGATACACTTAACAGTCACTTAAGGGGGTGGTAAACATTTATATGTCATTCTTAAAGATGTGATACACTTAACAGTCACTTAAGGGGGTGGTAAACATTTCTATGTCATTCTGAAAGATGTGATACACTTAACAGTCACTTAAGGGGGTGGTAAACATTTATATGTCATTCTTAAAGATGTGATACACTTAACAGTCACTAAAGAGGGTGATAAACATTTCTATGTCATTCTTAAAGATGTCATACACTTCACAGTCACTTAAATTAAGAGGTGGGTAAATATTTCCATGTCATTCTTAAAGATGTGATACATTTAACAGTCACTTAATTTAAGAGGTTGGTAAATACTTCTGTGTCATTCTTAAAGATGTGGCACATTTCAAAGTCTTTTAAGAGGGTGGTAAACATTTCTGCTGCCTTGAATGTTACCTTGTCAGTGTCTTTGCCTAACCTCTTCAAAGCTGTTTCATAATTCTAGCATGCCCAGTTATATTTAGCTGCATGCAGTTTGCAGCAGTCTACTTTACATTTAATTTGACAGTGGTGTGAGTGTCAGTTGTTCAGGACAAAGGCAAACTACTGAATTGTCTAGTAAAACTACAAACAACCAATAAATGCTGGGGTTGGTTTACACTGTCTTGTAAAAAAATATACAACTAACCTATTTCTGTCAATCACATTAATCAATTATGGTTTAACCATTAATTAGGTTTTGAAGAAAAGTTGCTAGAATGTTTTTATTTAATTTTCTGTTTAAATTTGTGCAGTGATTGGACATAGGTAATTTATTCATATTCCTTTTCTTAGGCTTTTGTGGCTATTGAATCCCTGGCAGATGGTGGTGTAAAAATGGGATTGCCCAGAGATTTGGCACTGAAACTTGCAGCTCAAACATTATTGGTATGCTGTTTTTTCTATTGTCATTTAAAATTCAGAATATTATGAAGTGGATTCTGTTATTTCATTTCCCGCTTCACACTAGTCTGAACATAGTTTTTTTTCCCCTTTATAAATTGAAATAATTTGAAGAAGAAAACAATAAGTCAGAAGAAGACTTGTTTTAGCAATGCAGAGATTTAAAAGCATAAAGAACCTGACGCAGCACCTGCAAGTGAGTTATAGTAAACATTTTGAGATCATATATATTTTCCATAAGTTGTGGATGTGAATCATACACTGTTAGTCATTGAAGAAAACAATCGGAGCTTTTGAATTTAAATGTAGCAGAAAAATTCTTAGAATACCATGAGCCAAGAAGAAGAAAAAAGGTGCCGGTACTCACCACATAGTGTCTCAAAAAAAAGGTGCCTGTATTCTACTGCATAATGCTGGGATGCCAGGTTTGATCCCTGCTGCGGGCCTTGCGCCTTGCGCTGGTTTCAACAGTGGTGCTGAGAGCTGACTGTTCAGTAAGCAGTGGCAAACTACTGAACATAAAGTTTGACTAGAAAAACCACAACAGCAAAAAGATGCTGGAGTTGTTTCTGCAATATCCTGTAAAAGATACACAAATAACTTGCTTTCACTGCAAAGTATCTGTTACCTCCTCCTTGAAATAAAAATTATGCATAAAAGAAAGTGCTGGTACTGCACACTGTTGCATACCACCAGATAAAAAGGCCCTGGGTGGAATAATCATCACTATCAATAATAATGGTGATCAGTCATCCCTCGGTGGGTGATGGGGTCCACTTCATGCCCGCTCTAGTGCCCGTGTGGGTTCAGCTCTCCATTGTGGGAAAAACAAGAATAGACACATTGCCTCCCCAACAAGCATGTCATGAGACTCGCCTCGTTGGGCATCCTTCATCATCGTCAAAGTGCATCTGCCTGAGAGGCAAGGGACCAACAGTTTGCATACAGAAAAGCCAGATATGTAAAACAGATGTGCACATAAAACTCAGGTTCTGGAACAAGACTGAAGTCTGGAGGTGGATCAACAACCATAACTTTCCAGTTTACAGCGGTTAGTACGCTAGCCTGCCAGCCAGCTGTTCATGCATTCAAAATCTACAGGCATCATCATCAATTTCCACTTCTGCTGTTAACTCTTTGAGTCCCAGAGGGTTTAGCATCACAGGCCCAGGGGGTAGTAAAGAAAGTAATAAAATCAGTGCATCATGAGTTTTTTGGGCTTCTAGGTAGGAACCTATGAACGTATGATGCGTTCCTGGGGACTCAAAGAGTTAAGTGTTGTGGGGAGGAACAGTTTGTGATCCATCACCTGATGTGCATCAGTGGCTACTGTTATTCCGTGTCCATGTAGAAGCTCTTTAATGATATCAATCCAAGTTCTCCTAGGACAGCCTCTTGCTTTCACTTCAGATCTTTTCCTGTTTAGCACCTGCATTGAAAGGTGTTCTGGCTGTATTCTTACTAAATGACAAAACCATTTGATCTTCAGTTTCTCAGTGAATTGTCTGCATGATGCTGTTCTTACAAGCTGTGCAATATTATTTCTAACTTTGTCTCAGATGGTTAAGTTGGCGGCTTTTCTCAGGCATCTCATTTGTTAATTTTACGCAGGTTAGACTTTGATAATGTTCAAGAAAATCTACAGGTGGGGACTTTAGAAGAGTTAACACTCGCTTCCAGGCTGATCCAGCCAAAACAAAAGCCAGCAGTAACCCCTCAGATCAAGAAATCGGCAGTGCGTTTGTTATCAAAGTCCTTAGAGAAAGGACCGAACAGTAACACTGCAGCCTGCCAGGTATGTCTCAGGAGGTGAATGTTGGTAGAGTTATGCTTGCAGTTGGCCACCTCATGGACAGTTCAAAAAGATGAGCAGCTTTGTGTGGGTTGGAGGCTTATGCTGTGTTAGGCAATAAATGGGAAGAAGAAGGCAGCAACGATGAACTGAAGAAGTTTAACTCTTCGAGTCCCAGAGGGTTCAGCCTCACAGGCCCAAGGGGTAGTCAAGAGAGACGTAAAATCGGCGCATCATGCGTTCATTGGGCTTCTGGGCAGTAACCTTTGAACGTATGATGCGTTTCTTGGGACTTGAGAGTTTTAAAAAAAGTTGCAGGATGAAGAAGCGGCAGGGAGTAGATACTTTAATTCTTGTTTTTAGTGTCACTAGGATATTGTTACCTGTTTGTGTCACTGTCTATTAGATAATTATATTCTAGACTTTGTCATCTGTTTAATAATTAAATTATTAGATTCAGTGTCTGCTAGCTAATTACGTTATTAGATTAAATGTCTGTTAGATAATTAAATTATTAGATTCGGTGTTTTTTAGATAATTAAATAATTAGATTCAGTGTCTGTTAAATAATTAAATAATTAGATTCAGTGTCTGTTAAATAATTAAATAATTAGATTCAGTGTCTGTTAAATAATTAAATAATTAGATTCAGTGTCTGTTAAATAATTTAATTATTAGCTTCAGTGTCTGTTAAATAATTAAATAATTAGATTCAGTGTCTGTTAAATAATTAAATAATTAGATTCAGTGTCTGTTAAATAATTAAATAATTAGCTTCAGTGTCTGTTAAATAATTTAATTATTAGCTTCAGTGTCTGTTAAATAATTAAATAATTAGATTCAGTGTCTGTTAAATAATTAAATAATTAGATTCAGTGTCTGTTAAATAATTAAATAATTAGATTCAGTGTCTGTTAAATGATTAAATTCAGTGTCTGTTAAATAATTTAATTATTAGCTTCAGTGTCTGTTAAATAATTAAATTATTAGATTCAGTATCTGTTAAATAATTTAATTATTAGATTCAGTGTCTGTTAAATAATTAAATTATTAGATTCAGTATCTGTTAAATAATTAAATTATTAGATTCAGTGTCTGTTAAATAATTAAATTATTAGCTTCAGTGTCTGTTAAATAATTAAATTATTAGATTCAGTGTCTGTTAAATAATTAAATTATTAGCTTCAGTGTCTGTTAAATAATTAAATTATTAGATTCAGTATCTGTTAAATAATTAAATAATTAGATTCAGTGTCTGTTAAATAATTAGATTCAGTGTCTGTTAAATGATTAAATTATTAGCTTCAGTGTCTGTTAAATGATTAAATTATTAGATTCAGTGTCTGTTAAATGATTAAATTATTAGATTCAGTGTCTGTTAAATGATTAAATTATTAGATTCAGTGTCTCCTAGACGAGATTATTGTTTGTTTCACTGTCTAATAGAAAATTACATTCTTAGCTTGTTTCTGTTAGATAATAAAATTATTAGCGTTAGTGTCTATAAGATACTGTTATTGTTTGCTCTGGTGTCTCTGTTAGATTATATTTTTATCATCTGTGTTTGTTAGGTAATTGTATTCTTGTCTTTCTCATTTGTTTAATAACTAAATTATTAGCTGCAATGTCTGTTAGAAATTACATTCTTGACTTCAGGGCGCAGCAAAGATGGTTCTAGAGACAGGCAAACACCCAGGGCAGCTGAAGGATGAAGTCTGCTCTCCAGGAGGAACAACGATTGCGGCAGTGTATGCTCTGGAGAAGAATGGCTTCCGTGGGGCACTGATCGATGCTGTGGAAGCTGCTACCCTCCGAGCCAAAGAGTTGGGATCTAGCAGCTGAGTGTTTATGAAGTGTTGCTGTTTACAAAGTGTTTAGTGTACACACCTTACAAATTCTTCAAGCGAGTAACCTGACTTACTGTATTTTTCTGCGTATAAGACGCCGCCACCATGTATAAAACACCCCCCTCCCCCTTTGTTTTTTTGGTTAGCCTATGATTAAGAAATAAATATTTTAAACATTTGAGGTATATAAGACGTCATCCCCCCCCCTCCCCCCCCCCCCAAATCTAAACTTACAATTTTTTTTTAAAGCTCAGTGATAGACGTCACAGGTCATGGCATGAGTCAAGTGGTATTTATATTTTTTAAGCTGCAGAAAAACATAATATTATACTTGGTAAAGGCCGTAGAAAAACATAATTTTATACTTGGGAAAGGCCGTAGAAAAACATAATTTTATACTTGGGAAAGGCCGTAGAGAAACATAATTTTATACTTGGGAAAGGCCGTAGGAAAACAATTTTATACTTGTGAAAGGCCGTAGAAAAACATAATTTTTTACTTGGGAAAGGCCGTAGAAAAACATAATTTTATACACAGGAAAATATGATAATATTCCCAGTTTTGGACTGATCATAGAGAACGAGTTTATTTTCATTTGAGAGTTGCCTGTTTTTGTTAATTTTATTTACACATTGTAATTTTTTCCTATTGAATTTTCCATGAATGTGTTCAAGGGTCATTTGAAGGAAAAGTGTCCAGCACAGACCATGATCTCGTATGTGGTGAATGTCAGTTGTCTTTTTCTTCTTGTTCACTGGCTGTTAACTCCGGTGGAAGGTTCTGGTTATTTGTCCACCTCCGGTCTTAACTCTTTGAGTCCCAAGGAACGCATCCTACGTTTATAGGTTCCTACCTAGAAGCCCAATGAACGCATGATGCGCAGATGTTATGACTCTATTAACTACCCCCTGGGCCTGTGATGCTAAACCCCCTGGGACTCAAAGAGTTAAGTCTTGCTCCAGAATCAGAGTATTACGTACACATCCATTTCATACATCTGGCACATTTGTATGCAGACACTTGGTTCTTTACCTCTCAGGTGCCAAGGTCATTTTTGAAAAATTCTGGTACCATCAGGACCTGAACCACGACCTGCGAACTTCCGATCTGCAGGCGAGCATCTAGCCGCTACACCACGACACCTCACGAAATAGCTGAACACAAAAAATACAGAAGGAAAAATCCAAATATCAACATCCAAAAAAACAAAAGTTAGAACCTAAACCATGGTAACAAGAGCCACTTTCCCTCGATAATATGATTTCTGCTCATAACCAGCTTGAACAGACACATTTAGGAATATATAGAAGAGCTTTGGTGAGTGAGTCTGTCTAGCCAGCGGCATGGCAAGGCATTATAATCTTGGATTATCTCACAAAAATATCATGTTACGACGAAATATGGGTGTTTATAATGGATTTTTACTATAGGCATGCAATCAGGTAGGTAATTCTTAATTTGGCCCGCGGGCCCAAAAAAAGTTGTCTACTACAGATTTAGGGCCTCATGGCTAGTGCAGTCACCAAAAACTGTACAGATTAGAATGTTTGTGTTTGCCCTGACACATACACAAATAATTTTTGTCACCTTACCGAGGATTCAAACACAAGTCTTCCACAAGAAAGGCCAGCACTTTAATCCCTTGGCCAGCTGCTCCTGTATACTTTTAATATTGCATTTTATGTATGTTCAGAGAATGTTCTCAGGGGGTTTCGTTTGTTGATGGTAATATTCCAATGCTTTTTATTTCTGTTGGCATTAACTCTTTTAATTCTAAGTGTCACCTGATGTTGAAATGAATCTACCCATTAATTTCTCTCCAGAACATATTGTGCTTTCACATTTAAAAAAAAAAATATTTGGTCAGGATGTACAAAGGCAGCCAGCCTGCAGGCCAGATTTGGCCCGCAGCCCCTAGCATTTGACCTGCGGATCATTGCCAGTTGTATTGTGTTAATGAGCTTTCTATGTTTGGGCTCGGGTCACTAGCCCGTAACAATCCCCATTTTCAAAATTTTGGCTCCTGGGTATACTAAGTTGAGTAGGCCTGAACTCAGGCAATCAGACCTACCCAAATGGTCACTACAGTTTTGTAATTTGCCATATTTGAAGTAACGATTTCACGATATTTCATTGTGGTTTTTATGTTTACGTTGGTATCTCTTGTGAAACCTGCTACAGAAAGAGTTTATGCATATGGTAATTATATAAATATGTATGGTGGACAACATGAAAAAATAAATAAAAGATACCGGACTCGATCATTAAAAAACACAGTAATGTAAATTTGTTAAAACTGTTGCAGGAAAATAATTTATTGTTGATGCCATTTAAAAAAAAATTATAGTGTTTTGTTTTTTTAAATTTCTGCTTCCATTAATAAATATAAGTTAATTTAATGAATGATGATTGTGACAGAAAACAGACACAAAGATTTGAAAGATGATATGACTAGCTAGATGTTGTAAGGTTTCTTTGGGAGTTGAATGTTTAAGAATTAACATCACAGCTCTTGGGACACTCCCAAAAGCGCTCCATCCCCATCTTCAGCAGCAAGCAAAGAGTTCCAATTCGGATGGTACCAGTCAATGTCTGGTTGTACATCTATCTCACCTTTCCCTTGAGTGTTGAGCGTGGGAGTGAACAGTGAACAGTGCAGAGGTGTAAATAGGTTTTAAGAAATGATCTGAAGAGAATCACGTTGTAGGGAGTGGTCTGGGCAACACTTAATGAAAAGATGAGATGGACACACTATCAGACAGTTGCTGGTACTATTAGAATTTGAAGTCTCTACCTGCTGCTGAAGATGGGGATGAAGAGCTTATCAGAATATTTAACCCTGTTATACTGTGAAGGTCGGCTCTGTGGCTAAGTCGATGCGAACGCTTCGCTTCGTAATGCCGGGATGCCAGGTTCGATCCCAGCTGTGGACAATGCGCCTTGCGTTGGTTTCGACAGTGGTATCAAGAAAGCCGACCGTCCAGAAAGCAATGGCAAACTACTGGATGTAAATTGCCTAGAGAAACCAAACAACAGCCAGGGGCTGTTAGGGTTGGTTCTGCAACGTCCTGTAAAGGACACGCAACTAAATTTTTAATACTGTGAAGACTAAATGTAGCTACTTTGAGCTGACACATTCCCTGTTCTCGAAAAACATAATTAAATGCCATTGGTTCTGGGTGTACCTGCGCTGTATTTTAAGAGGCCCAGATATTAATATATTAACTAAAAATTGCATTTAGGGAGATTTCCTTGTGAACCCAATGGCTTCTTAAAGCCAGGTTAATGTAAAATGTTCCTGTAAGCCTTAATGATAGAGGTTATATATTTATTTTAGGCCTAATAAATGTGTTCCATTTAATGGTTTCACTCTGTTCACGTCACTTGATTACTCCCTTTATATATATAAATATTTTTTGTTTTTAAATGTAGATAAATTTAAAAAACACAATTATTAGTGGCCCGGGTAAAATGGTTAGAGAAAAAACAAAACACAGGATTTGTGTGTGAGTGTGAGAATTTCTACGGTTTTAAGACTCCCATTTTTAGCATTCACGGGGTGAAGGGTTAATAACCAATAGCACAGGACTCAGGACATTCCACAAGCACCTCATCTTCAGCAGCCAGCAGAGAGTTCCAGTGTTGATGGTCATCAGTTCTCGTTATGTCTAGTGGCACATGAGGCTTCAGAGACGACTTTCCATGCTTTCCTGTCCTGTGCAATCTTCAGTGCAGTTTTCCATGGCAAAGATGCCGCACTCAGGTCACTTTCCATTGTTCGTCTCCATATTGTTTTTGGCACCCCTTTTTTCTCTTTCCCTCTGGTATCCATGTGAGAGCTGTTTTGGCAGGTATTTCAGGATTCATTCTCATAACGTGGCCAAGCCATTTCCATCTTCTCTCGGTTATCATACTGTGTAAAGTTTCTTGGTTTGTGACTTGAAGTAGTTTAGTTTTTGAGATTGTATCTGGCCAAAAAATTATGATAATTCTACGTAGACATGTGTGGTGGAAGGTGGACAGCTTGTGTGCATCCTTTATGGTCATTCTCCAGCATTTTGCTCCATAAAGAAGTGTTGATGGTACCAGTAGTAATTTAACTGTATGTCAGTCTTTCCTTTTCTCTGAGTGTAGAGTGTCAACCAAATCTCCTGGTTACCCTTCTCTCTACACCGTAATTCATTCTTCCGCATTATTTTGTTTTTCCTTAAGGGCCTTAACCACATGCTTATAATGCATCAGTTAACCATCCAGTGGTGCAGCACCACCCACTATGTCCACTTGTTTGTTTCCCAACACTCCCCTAACCTCAGGAAAGGGTGGGGGAGGAGGGGGGGGGGAGATATTCCACAAGGACGCTAATGGAGACCTCTGAACTGCTGAATAGAGCGTGCCTTTCTCAGTAAGCTTACTGGGCACAATATATCTGAATGTGGTCTGGTCCAGTGTTGCCACTTTGGATGTTTAACATCCAGATTTAGATGTTTTCCCTTGCATTTAGATGGCATATTCCACAAGGACGCTAATGGAGACCTCTGAACTGCTGAATAAAGCATGCCTTTCTGAGTAAGCTTTACTGGGTACAATATATCTGAGTGTGGTCTGGTCCAGTGTTGCCACTTTGGATGTTTAACATCCAGATTTAGATGTTTTTCCTTGCATTTAGATGGCATTTTTGACATTTAGATTGTAGATGTTTTTCATTTGGAGTGAATTTATCAAATCTAACCTTGAAAACAGGATAAAATTTGACCTTGAAAATGCTATCTTGACAATAAAATTCTGCCTAATAAGAGTAGGAAAAGGCTGTTCCACTTATCAGCTCCCTGATTGAGTATTAAAAGAAATTGGAACAGCTAAAGCATACCAGTCATTTTGTATCTGAAGCTTCAACTCTAAGTTTATTCTGTGGATCTTGTAAGGCAGACTTCAGTAAAGATGACATGATTCTATAGGGTGCTATGCAATTTGTGACTCTTTCCATTTGGATGTTTTTTCTATATTTTTCCACGCAAATTTAGATGTTTTTAGATATTTTTTACTCCATTTTGGATGTTTTTTTTCAAAGAAAAGTGGCAACACTGGTCTGGCCAGCTCACTACACTCAGAGGAAACGCAAGGTGGACATATAACCAGATTGTGACCCATACCATCAGTATTTGAACTCTGCGCTGGCTGCTGCAGATGAGGACAGAGCAAATATAGCAATACTCAGAGTGCTGTGATGTAAATTCGTGACTCAACTCCACTCTGAGTGTGAACAAAGGAAGCAGTGTAATTTGAAAACATATTGGAATTAAAATTACAAACTGCTTATAATATCTAAATGGCCCTCACCCCTCCATTAATGAATGTTTTCTTTTGTAAATTAGGTGACATGTATATGTGATAGAAAACACAGAAATAAAAGATGGTATATTTGAACAGGAAGGAAGGTAGCAGTGTGATATTTAAAATTTGTATTAGAATTAAACTTCAAGAAAACTGATAGTAATATCTATATCCCCCCCCCCCCCTTTTCCTATTTTGAAACTAAACAAGGACATGTGTGTCAACAGCCTGAATAATATCCAGGCCAAGATTAATCTTATCTGCCGGCAAGGTTAGTGTAGTGATAAGATGTCAGATTTACCCCAACGTTATCTTTCACCATCCTAATCTCTTGCCTTATACTATAACACTGGATTGGGATGGCAAGGAAGAAAGAGGGAAGGGAAAAGCGGTGATAATGAAAAGAAAGAAATGGAGGAGATGGAGAGACAAAGAGAATGAAAAAGAGGGACGACAGACACAGAAAGCAGGAGCGGAAAACTAGGCGTAAAGATAAGGGCTGAACTGTAGAGGACAGACTTCCCAAACATTTCTTTGTCCTATCAAGGTCGATGATGAAAGCAAAGATCGGAATGGAGAAAAAACATTTGAAAAAAAAAAAAATTTTAAATCAAGACTACAGACATGCTTTGCTTAAGGCTCTCCCCCCCCCCCCCCCCCCCCCCCCCCCCCCCCCCCCCCCCCCCAACCCCCCCCCCCCCCAAACCACATTGGACACCTAACACTCTAAGAAAGACTAGTTATCTCAGGTGTGACACATTCCCCGTAGAGACTTGAATTGTAGACTTTTTTAGGCTTGTATCTATACATAAATCCCCCCCCCCCCCAATTCAGCACATTATTACTAAGCAATCAAACTAGGCTATGCCCCTTGAGACCCCCTCGCCTAGAAAATGTGTCCTTGAGTTGTCTAGACAGGGCTTGGTGTTAATTGTTTGCAGCCGATGTTTCTTGAAAATGTAAGGCCACACACAATAAAGAGGTGGCAAAAGCATCTGCATCACAGCACTCGGGACACTCCCATAACTGCTTCGTCCCCCATCTTCAGCACCAGGCGCAGAATTCCAATGGTACCAGCAACAGTCTGACTGTGTATCTGTCTTGCCTCTCCTCTCAGTGTTAAGCATTGCCCAGCTCTCCTGGTCACTCCTCGCGGCACAGTTCTCAGGCCATAATGATCTGCTTTTGCCTTCATCACATTCTCTCGCTCCCAAACGACCCTAGCATCTAGTTTGTCACCCATTAGTTCACCACCAAACCGTGAAGAAACCACCAAACTGTGAAGAAACCACCAGCGTTTCTGCCTATTCATTTCCCAACACACTGACATGACATGGAGATAATTTCCAAAGTATGCTAGCTTGCCATTCTAGGAAACACCGCTTAAGAATCAATCCTACTACAAAAGAAAGTTGCAAATCCCTTACAGACAAGCCGACCCCAGCATCTGTTGACTGCTGTGTGGGTTTACTATGCAACTTCATATCCAGTCATTTGCCATTAAAAACAGTTCTCATGGATTTTAAACAGCAGTACAAGAGTTTCACCGTGGAAGAGATTGAGGCCTCATCATGTAAATATTTGTTAACAGCAGTGGCAGCATCGTAACCAAATTTTCATACATTCAAAGCAATGTTTTCCACATTGTGAATTTGAACAAACAAGACAAACACCCGATTGCATAATTTATTGCCTAGCATATTTTGCTGTATCTCTTCAGGTGCATACTACAGTAACAACTGATTAAAATTTGTGCCCTATATTTTGAATTCTGAACACACTGTGAACAAGGAAGATGCATTCCAAATTACACTTCAGCCACCTGTAGAATGACATTTGTGGAAGCGACCGCTGTAAACTGGTTTAGTCCAGAATTATGTCAAAAGGACGTGCTCTTCAACTTGCATTTAATCTGATGAAAGTTTTTTTTTTAATGTAGTCGATTTCGTGTTTTAATTCAAATAATTTATTTGCTTCATGTTAATCAATTGTTACTGTAGTATGCACCTGACGTGGAACAGCCAAATATGTCAGGCAATATTTTGTGCACTCTGTGTTTTCTTTCATTCTCTCACAAATAACTTGAAGCTAAATTGAATACTGTATGTCGCAAATAAGAAATGCATTTAAATCCTCTAATCTGGCTGTATGCGGCCCTCTGCAAGCACACAGGAAATATTCTGCAACAAGTTTCATTAAAAGACTTGTTAGTTATTAGTTTTTATTTTCCTGGCCCTACCAGTATCATCTCGATATCGACCTAGCTGCCACGAGATACAAAGTGATATTGTGTCTGTGTGTAGTATTAAAGGTAAAGGTAAAGTCAGGAGATGAGAACCAGCGTGATTGCACACGATTATAAACCATAAGTGCTCTGCCACCAGTATGGACAGCTGATAAGTAACTGTCCGCCTGTGTCGCAGGTAACTGTAGCTACAGCGACATTCCTTCATTTACTCCTAGAGGTTGGGTGAACTCTGGGAACCACCCGGTTTCGAACACCGGCTGTGGGCTGCTAGTCGCAGCTGGATTTGAAAGCGAGTCTCGTATTCACTGCGCTAACGCGGCCCGCATTTGTATAGTAATGTCTAATGTATGTATGTATATGCTGAAGAAAGCTCCATAGCCGCAACGTTCACGTTTTGTTTGTTATATTGTGAAGCTCGTAGATATACTTTTCGTTCAGATTTAAATCTTTTCCCAATTGTATGTGGCCCTCATGACGACAAATATGGCCGGCATGGTCCTTGGGGGGAACCCTGACATACTTCACCACAGACACACAAAACAATACACACATGAACATTCAAATAAAATTACTTTTAATCTGATGCCAGTCATTCTTCAGACAAAACAAAACAATCATTTCATTTAAACATGAAAAAAAAAAAACACACCAGCCAGCTCAGGTAAAACACTCGCAGGTGCTTGCTGCCTAGAGAAATGATAGTTCTCAAATAGTTAACGGTAATAAAGAAATATAACAACATGCATTTATATCTTCCCAATACTTGTGCCTAGCTAGTAACTCAAGCAATGCCTCATCTTTAGCATTCCAAGACAGTTTTAGTGATGCAGATATAACCTCCCCTTATTCTGCTTTCAGGCAATAATCATTAATTAATCAGACAGTCTAAAGGCCTCAGCAACATTTGTTCTAGAAAACAAATCTTCACTATTTCTGAGCCAATCTTAATTTCTTCATTCACCCTCAAAAGGATGCTGGACAAGTTGTGGTTTACAGCTATTCTGCAATTGCTGCGTCTGCCGGCTCCACACATCCCAACATAGCAAACCCTTATGGGGTAGTGGTCTGTTCTTTCCTCTTCAGAATGGGGCCCCGGAACCCACACGGGAAAGCCCTCACTAATCTGAAAGTTAACATTCTTAGATTCAATGTCTAACAGCAAAACACTTTCCATGCAACACATCAGTAAACTACTACAAAAATTATTAAAACATTGGCTGATCCCACACCCAGCACCTCAACTCTTTCAGCCCCAAGGAATGCATCATATGTTCCTACCTAGAAGCTTAATGAACACAAGATACACCGATTATGTTTTTTTGTACTACCTTTTGGCCCTCTGATGCTTAACTCCCTAGGACGGAAGGAGTTACATGAAACCAAAGAAATCCTTGAAGAATGCTTGGCTTGGTAATGTTCTAGGAAATAAAGGCGGTCCGTGTAATATTGACCACATTGTCTATCGAGTTTCCCCCTGAAAATAAGATCAACCACACAAAAGAAAAACTTAGAATCAGAATTGTTGACAAATATCCAGTCGGAGTACAGAGGCCACTGGTGAGCACTTGACAGATATGGTTCATAATGCAAGGTATTCAAGGAGAATTTTGATAGCAATTTCTTGATGCTTGTGAAGGTGAATGACTATTGGAACAAGAAGAATTTTGATAGCAATTTCTTAATGCTTGTGAAGGTGAATGACTATTGGAACAAGAAGAATTTTGATAGCAATTTCTTAATGCTTGTGAAGGTGAATGACTATTGGAACAAGGAGAATTTTGATAGCAACTTCTTGATGCTTGTGAAGGTGAATGACTACTGGAACAAGAAGAATTTTGTACATGAATAAATGCAGATTTTAAAGTACACATGGACATAAAAACATCTTTAAGCGAAATGAATAAAAGACCCAGGCTTTTTTCGCGGAAACACTGAAGCACCATATGTCCTATGCACCAAAGGCCTATAAAGGACATTTATTTCGACTTAAAGACCTTGAGGCAGTCTAAAAAATGCATTTACAGAGTGCCATGTAGACTTCTTGATAAATCGAACAGTTCTTTTATCATATACATTTTGATTTAAGCATTGAACTGTGTCATATTTAGATTAACGCCTTTTTTTTTAAGTGTGGAAGAAATCAATGAACAGACCAGACCCATAACCTCTTCATATTCACTGGCTGTAAACTCCACTGGAAAGTTCTGGTTTTCGGCCACTTCTGGACTTTATTCTTGTTCCAGAAAGTTTCAAGTTTTGCATGTACGCTCATTATACAGATCTGGGTCATTTGTATGCAGACGGCCCCTTGCTCCGAGTCAGATACACTGCCACATTAAGGAAAACTCTAGTGTGTTCCAAAAGTTGTGCCCTCACACTTCAACAAATGTTTATGAAACTTCTGAACAAATCCAGAAAACTTGTGCAGGTGGCCTTAAATTTCTGATGACTTTTATGATTTTATAATTACACAAGCTGCTGTTTCTTAAAGTGGCAAATGTTGATCTTTGTTTGGGTAATAATGTGTGTTCTAAATATAGAATATACAATAATTAACACAGGTGAAGACTTAAGGAATAAGTTCATATGTGTAGCGATTTGTGGTGATTGTTTTGATAGCATATCCCGCATACAATGAAAAATCCACAACTCACAGGAGACTGATGCTGAGGACGACACTTGAGAGTGAAAGCTTATGAAATTAGGACAATCTGATATTTTAGAAAAGACCTGTTACCTATTTAACTAAGCATGCTGATTGCTTTGTATCAGTATCTGTTTATTCATAGACCATAACACAAAATCTAGTTTGTCTACAATAAAAAAAAAAAAAAAAAAAAAACATTTACAAGGACACAATTATTAAAGTTTACGTGCCAGATTTGAACAACTTACTCTAAATGATTACAGTTTCCAATTTTTTTTTTAAGTTGGGCATGATTTCTGAAACTGACTGGAACTTTCAGATTCTTCTCCCGAATTTACTGCAGAGCCTCTTGTACTAAGTATTACCAGTCTCCTCACAAGATATCTAAACCACTTCATTTGTTGTCTTGCTATATATTGAAGGAAAAAAAAAAGGGGGGGGGGGGGGGCGCAACCCTGTCGCCTCTATACAGTAAAGTTGCCAGATTAACAATCTGTTTTGCAACCAGTTTCCCTCTTGCAGTCTAGACAGTGAATAACATAGTAAAATACCAAATAATAAAACCTGTACATGACATACATTCAGATTCTAATGCAAGGCCAAATGTTTAAATTTAAAAAAAGAAGATACATATTTGACTTAATATAAAAGGACACTAATTAATTTTTTTCTTTATGTTACAAAAAAAAAAAACATGATTTAAGAAAGTTTAATAAGTTATGTATAGAGAAAAAAGACAAAATATGTTTTAAAAAGGACCAACATGTAATTTCTGACAAACACAATTTACAGTTGCAAACAAAACCATCATAAGCATAATTCTACTCTGGCAAAGTCGAAGATATAACTGGAGGGGTTGCGCAGTAATGATACGATGATGAAGAGCAAACTTATGTTAATAAACCTGAGGTTTCTAACGTTGGGCGGATGGCTTACAATGTCTTCTTTTAACCAGTCAACTTTTCTAGATGTGGCTCATTTCACTGCACAGCTGTAATACT
Source organism: Candidula unifasciata (assembly GCA_905116865.2). NCBI lineage: Eukaryota > Metazoa > Mollusca > Gastropoda > Stylommatophora > Geomitridae > Candidula > Candidula unifasciata. The sequence continues at coordinate 377,524 of CAJHNH020005802.1, read as the reverse complement.
GACCTCAAGCACCATCATCATGCAGCAAGTCCTGTGCAGAACGATGCTCTCATCAAAGTCTGCCTGAAAGAAACTCTCTTAGTAGCACTTCTGCCTCATGCGCTTTCCTACCAAAGGTGTCACTTGTATCCACTTATGTCCATTTTCATCCTGGTCGGCTGCTGCCCTTCTTTCCTGCTGTCAAGCCTTCTAACACTTTAAAGCTGCCATGAAGCTTGATAAAGTGACATAAGCTTCATCAAATTTAGTAGGCAAAGGATGGGAGATACTAATAAATGCATCTGTAAAATTGTTAAAATTACAACTAAGTATTCGCTACATGCATTCAAAGCAACCAGAACACAAAAGCTTTCTGGCCTATTACAAACTACAGAAATGTAAACAACTTAAGGTTGAATGCAGCTTTCGGTAAATATATCCAGGTTGATGTCTGAAAGTGTACACAGAGATTAATTGCGTATGATGTGTTAAAGTACAAGGAAGAAGATCCCATCCCCCCCCCCCCCCCCCCCCCCCCAACAACCACCAGTTTCAATGTCAGCCTGTAAAAGTCAACATTCTGACAGCACTCCAGTGTCTCAAACTTCAGACAAACGGACAAAACACACGACAGAACGGTACCAATCAATCAACAAGCAGCACCAAAGTTGGGCCCCTTAGTGATGAGAATGTCCCCGTAAGGCTCGTTCTGTTCTGTATTGACTGCCTGGTGCTTCTTCAAGACTAGCAGAGTGTAGAATCTGGATGCTGCCTGCTTGCGGTTGTGGTTGCGTGCCATCTCCTTGAAGCTGAGTGTGTCCGAGAAGGTGAAGGCCTGTTCGAAAATGTGCTGCATCTGCTGTGTGCGCTTGCTCCACCGTTTCTCTTCCTGTTCGGCGTTCTCTGGCATCTGCTCGGCTTCCAGCTCTTGTTCAAGGTCATCGAATGTCTGAAAATCGGGGAAACAGAAATAAAAACAGGCGCATTAGGAGACAGCTATTGTAAAAGACAACTGAATACAACAGCGAGAGAGTCCCTCTACAAAAGTGACCATTTGCAAGATCCACAACTTCAAGCTATTGTGATAGAATGAAACTTCATAAATTAACTACGATAGAACTTCTACTATAAAAACACATACTATGTTTCTGACAGCTTGAAGTTGTTAAAATTCTTTCTAAACAACCAGAAAATGACTGATGAAATGATGGGACAAACAGAAGTTCCAGATGTTTAAGAATGGTCAATCTGAGGTCACACAGCAGTGGGTAGCTCAGTGGCTTGAAATCCCACTGGCCTGGGTTCAATCAGCAGCTGCATGTAGTCTGAGAAGTTAACTCAATCTTGATAACCATTACTTCTGTTTTTCAAACTAAGACCTTGTCTTGACTTTCTGTTAACAATTATGTCCATTTCTTGCAATTGTGTTTAACTGTCAGTAATTAAAACTAACATGAGCACATTGCAGGTAACCTGACCTAGTATTTACCAAGTCCATCAATCATGCTCTTCCAGTTTATACAATGGAACAGTGTAGATAACAAATGTTCAACAAAGTTTACTCAGAAAGCCAAAATGCTGAATATAGGGATCGTTGGAGGCCTGAGCACCAGCGTAGAAAGAGCATTAACACAACTGGCAATGTTTTGCGGACCACTTACTAGGTCTATGCGGGCCAAATTTGGCCTGCAAGCCACAGCATTTATCATCACAGTGTAAGGAACATTTGGGGAACCAGAAACACTAAACAGACATGGAATGAGAGTTAAAGGAGGCTTAAAACAAATACCTCAGGAAATGAAAGTTTAATGGAATGAAGTCAAGTAGAGCAATGTTTGAACCACCACTGCTGATATTAACAGTTAATAAGGCAAAGAAAATGGCAACATCTATGCTCGTTAAACATAAATTATTAAATATGCAATGAAATGGGAAACAAATGAGAAGGACCAAAGGTGTGGGACTGGATTCCATTCAGGTGTTCACCAGCTGTAGAACTCTAGTGACAAATTCTAGCTGCTTGTCCACTTTTGGACTTTTAGTCTTGTAGCAGAGCTTGAGTTTTGCATGCAAATCCGTTTTACAAATCTGACAGTATCTGTATGCAGACTTTGGTTCCTTGCCTCTCAGGCAGATGCACTCTAACTCTGAAGGAAAAAGTAATTAGTTGATCTTTACTATGTTTTCTTACAAGGCAGTGGATTTTACACCCCCCCCCTCCCCTCCCCGATCCCAGAACCCACACGGGTGATTCCATCATGTTACAGAAGAAAACTGACATAGAACCGATGAACAGACTGCCAACACAATGTGATCTATATAAACAGCAAAACTATGATGATGATTATTATTTAGGTGAAGTGTCCTAGGTGAAAAAGTGATTAAATATATGATAGGAAATGTTACCATTGCTGGGGGCACAGACAAAGGTGCTACAGATGGTGGTGCCACAGAGAAAGGAGCCACTGATGCAGGGCCGTCATCCAGCAAGGGGTTCATGGCGGGGACAATGTCTGCGGGTTCCGGAGGGGGCACCTCTGTTGGTTGCATGGGGATGTTGTCCGGCATCTGGTCAAACAGTGACTGGTTGTTGGGTATTGATGGCTCCAGGAGGGAAATTTGCTCAGATCTGTGGACGGTACAAATAAAACATTCACTACACTGTTTTATCTTTTAACCCTGGGAACACTTGGTAGAATTCCAGAGGTTAAAAATCCACACACAAAAACCTAAAGGTTTTACACAGGCCACTAATGAATTCATGACAAATGTATTTATCTACACTTATAAATTATTTTTCAAAATGTATAAAGATAAATAAAAGGACTAATCAAAAAGTACAGGGCAACACATTAGATGAAATACATCCCCCGGAGCCTAACAACATGTATCGGGTGATTCATGCTGTGACCTCTATCAGTGAGGCTCAGTAGAAAATGTGGCGTCAATTTGCCTTTAGCAACAGCCACTTGGCTCAAAGAAAAACACCCTTTAAAATTTATTTCATGTATCCATATCCTGGCCTTATAAACATTTGCACAGGCTCAAACTCGGCTAACATCATTAACTATGCTTCTCGTAAACAGGTCACTGTACAGTTGGAAAAATGACATTTGCGCTACATTGGACACAACAAGAAGTGTCAAGTTTTCAGCTACTCGGTGCAAAAGGGTCAACATCACAAAACGTTTCAAAAGAAAAATATGCACAAACATCCTACTGTGTGGTGCTAAAGCCTGGATAATTTCTTTCCAAACGGCTGCAGTATGAAGGTGTCTTGTGCGAACAAGGAGCGTTAATTTATGTAAGTGTCCACATCTCTTTAAAAAAAAAGGCTAGTTTAAATTAACATGTTGCAAAATTAGACAACGAAAGAAATACAGAGACAACTAGACATTTTTCGACCACATTTAAACCATAATAGAGGGACAAGTTTAAGGTAAAGGATAGACAGTGATACAAGTAGGGGGAGAAGAATAAAATGACAGATGGAGAGCAGCCAGAGAGTGTTGGTCATGAACTGCAGCCAAACTTCCCCATGGAGGTGGTAGGTGTCTGATTATGCACACATATTTGTACAGCTGGGTGAGCAAGTACAAGAGCCTAATTTGTTTTAGTATCCAGAAGCCATTATTATGGATATCGCCTTGATTCCATTTTAAATACCGTAAATCTGGGAGAAAATGTGGCTTTTCTGCCCACACCTGGGAGCGAACACGGACCACAAGGAGTTTGTCACCCGCTCACCGCGCAATCCGATTTAGCCAACTTTGCTAGAGAGACGGGCTACAAGAGCCTAAAGCAGCGGAAGCAGAAACAGTCTAGAGTGGAAGCTTTAACATTAACTGACCTCAACGTAACGTCTGCTAAATCTCTGTTCACAGAGGAGGCGTTTGATCGCCTGGATGTTTCAGCCACGTTGGACGGCTCCTCCATAATTGTGCTCATTTCGGACTGTCGGGTCGCATCCATCAAAGTACTGTTGCGCTCGTTTTCTCTTGCAGCCTCGGGTGCCATGTCCAGATCTATTGTAGAAGTGCCTGGTTCATAGTCATCCGACACTGGCCTGCATATCAAATTCCTTGTGAAAAACTGGGAGGGAAAAGAAACAAAACAAAATCAGCAAGGCAAACAAATTACATACAAAATGTAGCCAGACATTCTGCATTGACATTCAGTTACTCTTCCAGTCTGGGTTGATGGGCCCTATTGGGGGTGTGGCAGAATGGGCCCCATGGAGGGGTGTGGCAGAATAGACCCACTGACCCCCTAACAAGATTGTTATGGATCTGTAAAATTGATGTACATGTTAAATTTCAGAAGTGATAAACAACAACTGTCCACAGGTGAGCACTAACAAAGGAAAGCAGTGAAGAAAAAGGTCCACAAAATGATTTTCTTAAAAGTAAGGACACTAAGGTATTCAGTCAGGTAGTTAATAAAAAAAAATTAAAAAAGACATTTTTGCAACAACTAGAAGAGAAGGAAGCAGAATCTTATATCTCCCTCGACACCTGAAACAGTAAAACAGGAAGTGAAGAAACAAGATATAATACATGGATATGACTGAAGAAAATCAAGATGTTTGCACTTTAATATTACCGAAAGGTTGAAAAATGTAGGTGTGTCGGGAAATAAATAGGCAGAAAAGCTGGCGCTGCATCACTAGGAGCAAGTGGACATGGCAGAAGTGTGAAAAGGTCTGGACAGAATGGTACTTTGGAATAAGGCCAACACTTATCATTCAGAACAGGGGAAAAAAAAATATTCTGTCTGTACAGTGTGCCTTGAAAATATAAAATTTTTCATTCAACATTAGCAAGAAAAATTATATACAAGCTGTCCCAATGTGGGATGCCTGTTGCAGGGTGCCGTACTATACCCTAACTGATAAACAATTTTCCGGACCTCTCCACGGGTGATGCTTATCCGCATGGTGACACATTGTGTCACTGAGTGTTTATCGCTTTGTGTTATGTCCTGGTGGGGTCAAATTTACTTACAGGTACAGGTCTGAGCAACGAGGGAGCCACTGTGGGGCAGCTGCTAGACGCTCATCTGTGGACTCAAATTTGCCTGGTTCCCCATGTGGGTTCTGGGGCTCCTATTGTGGGGGTAGTTCTGCTACCTCTTTAACAATCATGTCATAGAAGTCGACTAACTAGGGACATTAAAGTCGGAGTACATCTGCCTGAGAGGCATGTAACTAAAAGTCTGCATACAAAGCCAGATCTGTGACACATATGTGCATATAACACTCAGGTTCTGGAGCAAGACCAAAATCCGGAGGTGGACAAAGACCCAGAACTTTCCACTGGAGTTTACAGCCGGTGAATGCGAAGAAAAAGAAGAAGAAATCTGCCTGGTGCCAAATTAGTTTCTTCAAGCATGACTTTTATCTCCAAGCCTATTTCCCCCCCCCCCCCGATCAACAAATCTAAGTCTGGTCTGCTTAAAGATTTCTGTTGCCTGATTTATCTTTTGCAATTCACTTCTTTCCTCTAGGAGAGATGACTGAAAGGGCAGAACATCTGCTCTCATGTGGAAGCCGTAAGTTCAAATACTCAGTGAGCTGAAGAAAGTTTTATCCTATCAGAAGGCAAAAATAAATATAATCTGCAGTCTGTGGCCTAAATCATGCTGCCCTAAATCTACAGTTTAGGCTCAAGACTCCCTTGTCCTATAAATCTCAACTCTCTCCCCACAAGCTTTTACAGGTTTTGGACAGTGCCTAGCATTCCTAAACAACAGCATTGGTACTGGCTGCAACTGCATACTGTAGAGACACATGGTTGGCAATCACATTAAATTTTATTACATCTTGAATTTTCCAAGTCCAAACCACCAGTGCAGTTCCAATCCCTACGTGGTGGGAAAAAAACACACACACCTCCTAAGGTTGAAACACGAGGGTCAAAACAAACCTTAGATGTGACCTTGGAGTTGATTGGCCTTCCCGGCAGCATAACTATCTTCTCCACCCCTCCGGTCTCCTTCCACAGCATCAGCTTCTTGGTTGGTGGGGCCAGGTCCAGCGAGCTTACAATGTCGGAGGTGTCTGACAACTGCAGTTTCATCGTCTCACTGGGTATTCCTTTCTGCTCATCAACAATCAGCTTTCTCTTCCTTTTACCTTTCCTTTCTGTGCCTGGAAAATACATAAACCAAAATATATAAACACCCTGAAAACATGACAGCCTTAAATATTTTATCATCTGTTACTGGAGAGTGAAAATGAAGAAAAGATGATTAACACTATCAAGCAGGCCGTAAGAGTGTCCTCCGGTGATTTCCTTCAAGTGAATAGTGTGAAAGAAGAGTTTTGGAGATATAGGAGAAAATGTGTTATCAGAGATCAAAAAAGATAATAGTGATAAGATAATACAGAATGAGTAGGTATATCATTTATCTACTGTTCACCACATGACTTAGCATAGACACCTAAAAAGATACCCTACCTAGTCATACTAACACCCAGCAAAACGGTACTACATATGAAACACTGAACTATTATAAAAGTTAAAATAAGACCATGTCTGGTTTATATTGACAGACAAAGAATGAAATGGTTCGGCCATCTAGTGAGAATGCAGCCAGACCAGAGTATGTGAGACTTTTTACAACAGCTTTTTACAACAGAACATCTGTGAGGAAGGCGAGAAGAAGACCAAGAAAGAGAAGGATAAATGATGTAGCTGAAACCCACACCACAAAAAAGATAAATCCACCACACAAGCCACCCAAGAAGCAAAAGACAAATACAGAAAACCACGACACTGGGCTGCAACCTGGTTTTAGAAAGATGACAAAAGAAGACCCAAAAAAAATATCAGAATGTCTTTTCACTGTAACCCATAAAGTCAAGGAAGCAGACAATGTCACTATCTGAAATATGTGGTACCAAGACAAACTGTTGTGGCCAGCAATGATAACCAATGTCACACGGCAGACTACAGACACATTAGAAGAAAAAACAATCTTCACATTGAATAACTTAGCATGTAAGGACTAACGTCTATGGCAGAGCTTCCCAAACTGTGTGTTACGACACTTTAGAGTGTTGGATGCAGTGTAAAGGTGGGTCGCAAGTGTTTATGTCAACACCCATATATCTTTTCAGGAGTTAGTTATAACTTGAGATAGGACAGGGTTACCATTGCCCAGCATTAAAGAAAAATTGGAATAAAACTGTGCTTGAATTACACTGACAGAGAATGAAATTGTTTGGCCATCTGGTGTAGTGCAGCCAGACCAAACTATATTTGGGATCTTTAACAGCAGAACATCTGGGAGTAAGGCAAGGGGAAGACCAAGAGTGTGGCTGAAACCTGCAAAAAGATGAACAAATCCATACCAAGAAGCGCAAGTCAAAAACAGAAACCACGATACTGGTCTATAGCTTGGTATCAGTGAGATGAGAAAAGAAGAAACAAAGCTTGGTATCAGTGAGATGAGAAAAGAAGAAACAAGAAGTTAAAACTCCTGGTTTGCTAGTAGACCGTATTGTAAAATTATGCTGACAGAAGATACGAGGTTAGATGAAATATGTGTAAGAATGTGTGAACAAGGAATCAGGTGTGCAATGGAAAAGGAAGGACATTTGAGAGGATGAGAATGATTTTATAATCAGTGTGCTATGGGAACAGCTAGCATCCACTTCTTAAGAGCATCTTTGAGCTGCGTTAGCTTTGTCGATACGAGGTTCGCTTTTAAATCTAGCTGCAGCTGGGCGGCTCTCAGGGTTCACCCAGCCTTTAGGAAATGGGTACCAGAGTAAACACTATGGGGGTAAATGTAGCTACACAGTTATGTGCAGACGGCGGTGGCAGAGCATTTATGGTTTATAACTGTGCAATGACGCTGGTTCACATCTCCTGACTTTACCTTTACATCTAAAGACATTTGCTGTGGGAGATGAAGCACCTATGGGTATGTTCAGTGTACTTTAATGTCGACTCTTAAATCAGTAAAATTATGGTTGCTTTTAAAAAAAAGGGGGTGGAAGGGGCGCACCAATAAAGTATGGAAAGCTTTGGTCTATGGTAAATCGAGCCAACTTACCAGGAACGGTAGTGATGTCAAGAGGTTCTAGAGCAAATGCCTCTTCCTCGTTGTGCACCAGGGTTGTCTGTTCACCCAGGGTGCTGGACACAGCAGAGACTCCAGCTGCTGCTGCTGCTGCGAAAGAAGGCATAGTATCCTCATTGTCAGCCTCAACTCCAGATGATTTCTTCTCTGACTCTCCTTGAAACAAAGCAAAAACAACCAAATCATGCAACAATAGTGTGCATAACAACAAATGAAAATAATAAGTCTTGCAGTCAGTAGTTTTGAGTTACTGTTGACTAATCAGTTCTCTAAACCTGTATCAGTCAGATGCAATAGACTATTATTTATATCTGCAGTTCCCCCATTCAGCCAAATTTTGTATCCAGGTTTTTCTTGGTCTACCCTTAATCTAATACGCCTTGTAGTGTCATACTGGAGAGGCCAGTAGATATAGTCATTGCATTTACTATCTTTTCATGTTTACAAAGGTATTTTACAAATTGACTAATTTCTTGTTAACTGGCCAGGTTTTAATATAAGCACCAATATATCTCCACCCTGATGCAGACGAGGGACTTGTGAGTTCTCATGACCCAAGAGTGATGCAAATATTAGCCTAGCAAATGTTATGGCCTCCTATGACAGACATGTCAAGCCTTAGAAGACAAAGATACCAATGTCATTTTTAGAGAACAGAAATAGTTAAAGAGCGGAGAAAGCAAACTTTGAAAAACTAATTGCTGAAATAAGATATGAGTGACAAGCTTGCGGCAGTGCACTGAAAGATTGTTATACCACAGTGAATTCCCATTTCTGTTCATTTCCTTTAATCACTCTGGACATACAATAATTATACCTTGTTTGGGTGATGCAGAGGCAGCTTCTGATGCATCCTGAGGTGCTGCTATTCCAGACACGGCGGGAGTATCTTCAAATAATCCACCAGTTCCCATAAAATTTTGACCTGTGAGAAATAAGACAGTACAGATAACTGACACTGAAACCATCTACAATTGCTTCACAAACACCACTTAAGTATAAAACTAAAATATACAAAGTTGGATATTTTTAATACCTATTCAACTGTATTCGGTATGTGTGCAAAATTAAAACTTTCCTCAGAATTTACAAGCGTCTTTCTAAAACTATTCATTACATTAATCTCACTAACAGCTGCAGAATAACAGACAGGTTCTAAAACTAATATAAATCTTACAAACTAGATTTAGAATTTAATGTTTCTAAAGCAACTTTCCTAAACAGCCAAATCTCACTAACAGCAGAATTTACAGGCATCTTCTATAAACTACTACTAAAAAATAAATGTCATAAAACAGCTGCAGAATGTAAAATTGCATCTTTGATCAACTATTCAGCAAGCCTTACCAAAAAAGTCCTGGTCGATGTCCCCAAAGTTATCATCGTTATCCTCATCACAAACATCATCAGCATCTACAGTCAGATCAAACAAAATGCAAATGGCAAAACCTGAATGCTTTAACACCAAATGCCTGAAAGGCAAACAAGTAAACTTCAACACTTTAAACAAAAAATAAATATCAAACTTGTGTTTAACAACGAATAAACTCTTCGAACGGTAATATAAAAAATAATTATCTGTTTTGAATTTGAATAATAAGGCCAAACAATTCATTGCCCAATATATTTATTATTATGGGTTATGTATTACACGCAGGACAAGCACATTTTCAAATTTGTGAAAGCAGTTGAAATAGGATGAATAATACAAAATTATGTATGCAGTGTGGTTAATCTAAAAAATATGTGGTGAGATGTGCAGTGCTTATGCTGTCATCAGTATATTTCAGCTAGTGGCTCAGCCAAGTATCCTGAAGGGGGGGATATATATTCTCAAAGACCTTGTTTTATGGTAAACCAAGCACGGGGAGAATCCAACAGGAAGACACCAAATGCGATGTAAGGATGCATGTAAAAGGGACAGGAACCCGTGGGCAGCTGTTACCAGGGCATCCCAGAGAGCCAAACCATCCCATCTTTTGCCCGGCAATTAACTATTCAACTTTGCACCACCTCCATAATGGAAGCTATCCGCAGTGCACCTCCCCTCCCCCTTCTAATTTCTTGAAGCCACGAGAAAGGTGGGTTTTTCTTTCTAAAATATCAGCTGCGGGTATCAAACTGGTAAAGTATAGGGCGGACTGAATTAAAAAGCACCATCATGTGTTGTGCTGATATGGCGTACACTATTATGTTTGACTATCTCACATAAAGCAACAGGTTTTTGTGGGAGCAGGTCCGTTTACATACGTGACAGTCGTAAAATCATGATCATTCCTGGCACCTTGAAGATGGTAGTTTGCTACTGCATTGAAAAGCAGTCCTCATGTGGGTCACAGGGCCCTATGGGGTGGAATGGGGGGTAAAATAACTGCCATTCTTACAAGCATGTCACACATTGCACTAATTAGCAATAATTCTCCCGCCACTGAACACAAAGAAGAAGCAACAACAGCAGAACAAAAAACTTCCAAAGAGAAATGCATAAAACAACACAAACATCAGCTCACCCATAAAGCCATCACCAAAACCATCGCCGACAACAGGGGGTGGCAGGTCAATATCCATGGGCTTCTCCTTGTCAATGGGAGAATGGGCTCGCTCATCATCTTTGGGGACATCCAGTTCTGTGGATTTGTACAGGGCATCATCTAGATGGCCATCGTCGTGAAGGATCTCCCGTTCATCAAAGCCAACATCGCCTAGGGACAAACGAATAGTGGTAGGCTAGATTAACATCAATCAAAGAATCATTCGTGAAATTATTTTTTAAAAATATGATATGCTGTTATTTTTAGACACTTCTTTCTGACTTCCGTACTGCCCTTAAATAGGCAGTTGGCACTGTGTTGGGGTTCACAGGTAGGCTGCAATATCTATGCCTTTTGGTCTTTCACATCAAACTTCAGCGAATCCTTAGTTGGCAGCCTATTACAACAGACTCATTAAAGAGCTGTTGGTCGATTTCTCCAAACTAAATAGGGTCCCAGAATCTATGTTAATTTTTTTTACTTAGAAATCTATGTAATACATAATTTTCAAAACTAGGTGACTGTATTCATCAACATAAATAGTAGATGAAATTACAATCCCTGCAGGCACAATAACAGCAGAATGAGGGGAAAAAAAGGGGGAGGGGGCACCAAGGAAATCTATAATCTGTTCAAATCAGCAGTAATTACCGAGGGCTAACAGACTATAATGGTTGGGACATACAGAAATAATGGTACACAGTAGAGACAAAAGCTGGGGCAAAAAAAAAAAAAAAAGTTCAAAAAGGTGGTGAGATAATACACAGGCAGACCAATCACTAACTGAAAAGATGCAGCAATGGCCCTTAGAGCCAGGAATGCTGAAGGGGCAGAAGTAAGCACAGCTGATAGCATGCCCGCCTGCCTGCCAGCTCAGCAGAATTAATTAGGAACTGTGGAGGCTGTGGGGATGTAGTTTCTGGGATGCACGCTGTAGATACCAGAGTGACTTACAACCGCCTGGTGACAGTGTTCTGTGACCATGTGATGAAAGAGACACTGATAAAATCGTGATGACCCGAATGATCAATGGCAGAAGAGGCATGGATGGACCAAGAGAGACAATGCTTTACTGAAGTGATGGCAAAGAGGAAGATCATCAGTGGAATTAACAGGGATTCAAGATAACAAGGACCGAGATCTGATCTGTGGAGATGATGAGCACCCACATCACCTGAAAGGCATATGATGATGAATTTATTTTAAAAGTCCAGTAACAGAACTTACAATAACCCATGTAATACTAAGAATGGAGACCACAGACATTAGCAGAAGAACCACCTCAATCGTCTCACCCTAGTTCTTTAGTATCTTGCAGTTGTAAGGTATATAAAGTATTCTCTACCAAAATGTCAGGTGCATGTTTTTGAAGGTTAAGATAAGTGAAGGACACATGGCGTACTGGGCATAAAAGACGACCTATATTTAACAGAAAAATCTACACTCGGTAGGTGATACGATCAACAAAATGCCAGTTGCATTTAGTTCCCAGGACTGAAACCAACCAGGTACCCTTTTAAGACTGGGTCGACCTGGGGGAACAAGGTGATTTTTTAAAGTTTCGGCTGTCAGGAGCCTGAACCCACGACCCGTGGTCCCGCTGTTGAGCATCTAGCCACTACACCATGGCGACTCCCAAAGGTAAAGGTAGCTTCACAGACATTGTGCTAGGCCTCCACACATTTTAAGACATGACATATGAGCTAGAGTGAACAACTCCCTCAGTTTCCGTTGTCTTTCCTCTCAGACAACAAAGTTTTTAAATGGATAATAATAATGGACATTGATAATTAATTTTTTTAATGCCAGTATTTATCAAAAAAATATTTCTTGCACAAGAAATTTTATTCAGAAGATAATCTACATTCTTCAGACAAGGTATGAGAAGGGGAAAGCTGGAATAGTGTGACAAAAGGGAAGCTGGAAGTAAAAAGAAACAGCAGAGCAAGGGTGTGGGGCAGTCTGGCCTGGAAAGTATGGACAATACACAAGGCATAGGGCTCTTGACAGGCATCAGAATGTTTTGGCAATGAATAACTGTACACTGTCATTCAGTTAATATCTGAACACAAAACTGTGTCAAACAGAGCCCTAAACACCGTAGCATATTCTGCCCACTCTACCTGCAACTTTGAAAAGACACCTGGCCTCAAGAGCAAAGTGGGCAGAGCAAGCTATAGGGAACCATGCAGGACCTGCAGCTGACATGCGAGTTCATAGAGGCAACCCACCTGATGGTCTGATCTGAGCATTCGAAACCGAACACAGACAAAAAGAACACAAAACAGCTATGAGAAAGTAGAGGTATAAGATTTCTGTCACATAATTTAAAATGGCACTTAATTTAACATCAATATTTTTTAATGTCCCTTCTACGTGACAGCGACACATGTGGGGGGACCCCCCCCCCCCCCCAAAAAAAAAAAAATTAGTCCGCAACACAACTGAACTTTCTTTGCATTTATAATATGATTGCTAAATTATTCTGTAAAAATCAGGTCTAAGCACAGATCTCTTCAACAACAACAAAAATCAAACCAGTGAACACAGAGAGAGAGATGAACGGATCTGACATCAGCACCATGGTGTCAAACCTTTAGTTTAAGTTAGTCTGCCAACTAAACTGAGAATTACCTGATCGCAGTGTCAAACTTTTCAGGCAGCAGCCCGGAAGGTATGTCTAGCACATATGCAACTGGGTGAAAATTACCCACAGGTGACAGGTGTAGTACCAACAAATAACTGATTTCAACATTCATCACAAAAACTGCAGAGGCAACATTTAGTAAACACTAACAATATTGTCTCTCTATTTCAAATGACCAGCTTTTTGCATAAACGCTCCAAAAGACAAGGTGCCTCTAAACTATAACGAGACTGAAAGCAGCTAAAACGCTGGTATCACTGAAGCTATGTCCCCAACATGTACATTACAAATGATGCCTCGAGCAAGTACCAACTAAAGCATTAATTATCCCATGTTCAGCCTTACAGATGTTTATGTATTATTAGAAAAAAAAGGTAGCTCCATATCCTGTAAAGGATGTTGCAGAACTAACCCCAGCATTTCTGAGCAGTTTGAGATTTTACCATGTTTACTGGTTTGCCACTGTTTTAACACTTAGCGGGAATTTGTAATTTTACAACTACAAACCATTTTCATAACAAGTTACAGATGCTGATGTGTGTACTGTGTTATCTAAATGCCACAGCAGCAGCAGTTTAAAGAAAAAAAAGTGTACTAGTTAGTCTGCACATTCTGACCATTTCCCAAGCTCAAATTTCACATCTGTATTAAATATGGACATCCGTAGGGACATTTCAGAACAGCTGAAGACAATTCCAGACTGCACGAATTGCTTGAGAGAGAGAAAAATGTTTCTGTCAATGTGTGCCTTCCCAGATATAAGGACATTCTTTTACAGTTCGGTTTTTTGGGGGTTTTTTTTTTTAATGCACAGGCAGTCTATTTTTTTTAAACATAAAACGTAAGTCACACGTAAAAATTTTATTTGTTAGAGAAAGAGCTCTGAGTACAGGGACCTTATCTGTAACCAGACTATGCTTTTGTCAATAACTGAAATCTAACCTTAGTTCAGAGGGTGACAGTAATTACCCAAGAGGCCCTAATGAAAAGCCTCACAATTAAAAACCCTGTTACAGAATCTGTGAGGACAATACTCTTCTCAGTGTGGCTGAACTCTTTCGGCACCATAGGACAGTTGGTTAGGTTATAAATCGATGTGTGATACATTCCTTGGTTGTTACTGCTGCTACGTTTTCTTCTTTCCACCAAAGTGCTGTATTGTGGCAAAGGCAAGTGTGACTAGCAAGACCTGGATGAATAAGGAAAAACCTTTAACAATTACTGTCAGGGATTTCAGAACCTCTGTTGTTGCATCTAATATGCTTTTCTCAAGGTGCAATCATTTTCTCCTTTATTTCTATTCCTTTCCCAATTTCTCCCTCCATGCAACACACACTATGGCACCAAAGAGTTGACATTTTCTCTCTTCTTCTGTACATTACTGTCCTCCCTCCCCCTCCAATAATGTGTTTCTTCTTGCCATTAACCACGACCAGGTCACAAGACACAAGCATGCAACTGGTAGCAGCAAAAGGTGGTGTGGCCTTTCACATGGTGACTCCAAACAAAACTGGAACAGACGATGCAATAAACTGGCCACAGAAAACAGGATTCCAATTGGAGTCACACCATCATGCCTTCTACCATGAAAACATACGGAAATAAAACCGTTAAGCCGTAATAAATCAATTTTAAAAAATAAAGTTAGTCACTCACAGTAAGAAAAACAACTTTCTGTGGGGTCAAAGTCTCTAAGTAGATAAAAATTCATTTCCAGTGTTAAAAAAATATTCTAAAAAAATTTTTTTTTTTCCTACAATAAAATGTAGCTTGGGCAAAATGGCCCATTTTCCTGAATATGTGTATTAACAACACTGGGCAACCTCCAATTGGAATCTGTTAACTAATATGTCTACGGAATCAAAAAAAAAAAAAAAAAAAAAAACTTTACTAGGTGCAAGCGAGAACTTAAGCAAAAATGTGAAACCTTTGACCCCACAGAAAATTAATTTCTTACCCTTTGACGCAGGCACGTCCTCAAATCCAGCATTTGGCTTTGGCGAGCAAGCATTTCCATCATCCCCTTTATCAGATGGGCTATCACTTTTACCACCGATACATGGTGCCATCTCTTCAGGTGTGACAGAGTTTTTCTCACCAGTGTGGCCCAAATGGACAGGCCCACCAGGAAGATTCCCAAGAGAGCTGCTATCTCCAGTGGTGTTGCAAATTTCTTTACATTTTACACTGTGATTTTGTTTATAAGAACAACACATAGTCCTATGTCTATGGCACATGGGGCAATGTCTTTCAGAGTCCTGCTCACTAAACTCTTCGTCAGACTCCATGTCGTAAAACCCGGCATCGGAATCCAACCCTATGCCGCTATCGCGGTGGTTTGGAGGCGCAGGAGGTGCATGTAATACTGATTCATCTGGACGATGTAAGC
Source organism: Candidula unifasciata (assembly GCA_905116865.2). Taxonomy (NCBI): domain Eukaryota; kingdom Metazoa; phylum Mollusca; class Gastropoda; order Stylommatophora; family Geomitridae; genus Candidula; species Candidula unifasciata. Next base: position 361,890 of record CAJHNH020005802.1, on the reverse strand, counting down.
TAAGACAAACACATGGCGGCAACTTAAAACAGCAGTTACAGTCATATGGAAGGCTGCTTTTCCCTGAGGGAGGTGAGGTCAAAATGAAGCTCAACCGTCTCTTGAATGGCGGAGGTGAGAACTGACATGATGATATCCCTGAGCTAGACGGCGATGAGAAACAAGGCGAATCTTCACATTGGTATAGTTTTGTGCTGCTGCTTCGTTTGAAAGGCGTGGAATTATAACAAGGGTGAGTCAACGGTTCTATATGGTTTAAGTTATCACAGACATTGTCCACTTCAACTCCGCTGTCGAGGCGGATATTTCTATCACAGATTTTACTGTCAAAATTTGTACAAGTTTTATACACCGGACATACACATTTCACTTGTGCCGACATTTTACACACTAAACAGCTGAGGTAGGGTGATTTTAATGTCAGTGCCCTGGATAGCAGCTCACAAAGGTAATCCTCGGTGAGAGGGCGCTCGGTAAAATTTGTTTTCTCTCCGTAAATAATAACACAGAAATGTTCATTAGTTACGGCATCGCCTAGAGAATCGTCTTCCCAAGCACCTGATAAGTTGAAAAAGTGAACATTTTATGGTCAAACCGGCATTGTGAGGACAACACAAGCATGTGTCCCACCTTATTTCAGGTTCGATGACTATACCTAATAATAGTTTAACCCTTCTATTCATATTGCCTTTGACTTTCAAAGAAAGTAACTCAGAAAATTTATTCTGATCTCCAACCTACCACCTGAACTAACCATTTCAACCGGTCACTCTCATTCTGATCAAGCTCACTCTCACTTTTTTTATCAGACACCCAACTCCCTGTGTGGGGAGGGGGAGGGGGTGACTTGCTGCCAACCCAATAAGCATGTCTTAGGAGTGACTTCTTCTTTATCATCACTTCCTCTTTTACCGCTGTGGGTGTCGAGGGAGATATAAAGGTTCTGTTTCTAGCTCTTCTGGCCGCCTCGACCATAGGCACATCATGCTGTTGTAGAGTTTCTCTGATGTTATCCTTCCATGTTGTTCTTGGTCTACCTCGTGCTCTACGCTTTGTATGGTATGGTGTCACAAGGCATTCTCTCTAAGTGGGCAAACCATTTCACTTGCTGTCTTCGTATGCAATTTAGAATTGGTTCTGTGCCGACTTTTTCTCTTATGATCACTCCTACAGCCCTTCTCAGACATCTCATTTCCATGGTTAGTAATTTTAGGAGTAACTAATTTGTAATGTTTTCTTCAGAGTGCAAAAACAAAAGTGTGCAAAACAAGTTCTGGAACAAGACCAAAGTCCAGAAGTGGTCAAACAACCAGAACTTTCCACAGAAGTTTATGGCCGGTGAATGCGAAGAAGACATCTAACATGCGGTGAACAGAATATAGCGGCTAATCTTCTCCTCCAGCTTTTCACTTGCCCACTGAACATGGGCCCACAGCTAACTCAACCAGCCTATGTCATCAAGATAAGCTGGATTTCTTCTTCCTCTTCGTGTTTATCAGCTGTTAACTCCGATGGAAATGTTCTACTTCTTCTTCCATCTCTGGACTTTAGTCTTGTTTCAGAACTGTAAACTTTGCACGCACATCTGCTTTAGTGATCAGCTTATTTGTATGAAGACTCTAGCTCCCTTGCCATTTATGCAGATGCTCTCCAATTTCTGGGAAAAAATCTATAATCTGTCGCCTTCAGATCAGAGCGGTTCAGATTTATCAAGTCTACCACAAGACCGTGCACCACTGAGAGCCCATTCACTTAAGATTCATTGGCCGCCCAAGCAAGTGAGGGATAGATGGACTATCTGAGACCGTGAATACTGGTTTCAGTGGACCAAGAGGTGAAGAAAATATGCTCGCGTTGGATAGGACGTGAGACATTTTACCACTTTTTGAAAAAACCTAGGAACAAAGAACTATTTATTTAGAATATATTTGCACTGGAACCATCTGGGCACAGAAATAAAGGCAGGCACAATAAAAAACATGGAGATGGGTTCTACAACGTAAAGTTAAATAGATGGGCAGGACATGGGGCAAGCTGCATGTAATAGTGAAGGATAGAATGACTTGACGTGAGTTGGTTGAGGGCCTATGCTTCAATGGGAGATAAAAGGGGAGCCTTATTTGTATTTTCCTCACAACATACAACCCCCAACCCATGTATCAGTCCTGTGCTGATGCCCTCCCATGCCACATTTAAAATGCTGTGGCAAGAACCTTCTTGTGCTTTCTTTTATCTCACTTTTTTCTTTTAGTTGTCACAAGTTTTAATTTCTATTTTTTTCTGTTTTTTTTAGATATCACTGGCTGCTAATTAAAAAAGCGATAAACCTCTAGAATTAAAGTGGTCGAAAAATAACCTACATATTAGTTCATAGAGCCAGGTGGTTACAGTATTGGGTTTCTTTTGGGGGGGGGGGCCCTAATGAATGGGAATGGGACTTTTTCCATGACCTGCATGGTACGTGGAATATGCACTGACTGTACCTCTAGCTGACTGATTAGACCACTAGGCTCTACGTCCGGAGTCCCAGTTTCATAACCTTATTAAGGTGATGAATTTTTCCAGATATGGTGCAAAAATAAGACTGCTAGCCAGTAGTAAGTGGTGACTGCACCAGTCAAGCAGCTTTAAATCTTCTGACCTTCCATCGAAGTCAGACTGCATCTGCTTGAGATGCAAGGAGCCAACAGTCTGTATACAAAAAAGCCAGATCTGCAGGTGAAAGTCAAGAAGTGGTCAACCAACCAAAACCTTCTGCAGGTGTTCACATCTGGTAAATGCAAACAATAATAATCTTTAGTTTGTGGAGACTCATGGCTGAAGAACAGCCTTGCTTCAGGCAACCAGTTTGAGGAGACATAAGGGAAAAGCCTTGCTACAGCCCATGTGGAAAAGGCAACAAGAACAGCCTTGCTTCAGGCAACCAGTTTAAGGAGACTGATAAGGGAAGAGCCTTGCTACAGCCCATGTGGAAAAGGCAACAAGAACAGCCTTGCTTCAGGCAACCAGTTTAAGGAGACTGATAAGGGAAGAGCCTTGCTACAGCCCATGTGGAAAAGGCAACAAGAACAGCCTTGCTTCAGGCAACCAGTTTAAGGAGACTGATAAGGGAAGAGCCTTGCTACAACCCATGTGAAAAAGGCAACAGGTCAGGGGATATGTCCTTACACTAACCTCACTCTTGATAGATTCAAAACATGAATGTCAATGTATCAAACTAAACAAACTTTTTTTTTCTCTCAACATTTTGTTTTAAAAAAACATAGCAATTGTATATTTCTCAGAATTTCTACATTGAAACTATGGGAAGAGAAGAAGGCGAAGAAATCTGGAGTCTTGGTCAGTTTTTATGTGTCCAGGGGGCTGAACACCTAGACAGAGGACAGAACAAAAACCAAGGCTTCTCTCGGCCGCCAAGTAGCTGACAATAATTTCTTTTCTTTATTTTAGTCATGGTTCACAAGTACAGTGACACCTCGGTAGACATTCACATGGGTATACTTTCAACTTGGCATACAACCTTTGCTTGGAATATGACTTGCATCTAGAACCTTTGCAGATCAAAATGAGTCACAACACTGCGTACTACCCTTGTTTGCCTCTCTCATTCAAGAAAATGTTTGCCAAATGGATGTTAAGAACTGTAGAGAAGTACCATCTAAGCTAAGTCCAGACATGCTGTAATAGCCAGCCCTGTTTGGAACCACCAGACGTCACATTTCCAACACACCCTGAGGAGACGGCAGAAGCAACATTCTTTGGACAGATTTTCAAATTGTTTAACCACAATCAAACATGTTGAACATTCATTAGGTCCATGTAGGGAAAAAGAGAAGGAAAAAAAAAAAATCACACTATAATTTCAGATTTATTAAGTATTGCTGGAGGGAAAATCTCAGGCCAAACAAAAACACCTCCTCCTGCTTCTTTCTAAGCACGATCCTAGCAGGCACTTGACTCTTCTCGGGATGGTAAAGTGAAGTTACATTTTCATTCACTTTAACTGCTTGTGTATTAAACAGGGATTAAATTATTTCATACAACATCAAAGTATCACAGGCCAAGAACAACAACACTGTTTTTCTCCAAACGGATTAAACATCCTCCCTTTCTTTCTTATGGAAAAATGTGTTTGGTATTATGTCCAAGGATACAGAATTGATTAAAGATGTATTATACTGAGCTACCACTGTACGTGGATGGAAATACAGCTCTCTCGGGGAAACTAGGTTAAGTCTTTCACATATTGACAACCATAAAAAATAAACACACAACCAAGAAAACTTACCAAAGCCGTCATCACCCATTAGGGTAATAGATCCTAGATCCTCTCTCATAGTGATTTCCTCTGGCCGACTTTGGTTCACTGAAAACTGGGCCTGCACACTGATGTCTCTAAATAAATAGACATTAAAATTTCTCAGGAAATGTAAGAACAGATCAGAGGCCAAGTGGATAGATACTTTTTTGCTGGCCTGAGGGTCTTGAGTTCAAATCTGCATCAAGACGGCATTTCTTTATGACTGATAAAGCCAACTCAGACTAAAACAGTTACCAGCTATTATCCTAAAAAGTTGTCTGTCCATTACAAGTGATGAGCCCCACTTTGTTTTTTATCATGAAACCACAGTTGAGTTCTGTGAGTCTGGAGGTGACTTGTAAGCCCAATACAGGCTCGAAATGATTTAGGACAACAAGAGCGGGAAACAGTGTTGTAAGCAAAGGGCCTGTGATATGGGTCTTCCTAGCCTGCCTGCTCTGTTCAGCTGCCCCCTTTTCTTGAAGCATAGTATGTTGCTGCATCTCTTTGGACATGTATTCTGGTCTTGTGCAGCAGCCTTCTAAGTGTCAATGTCAACAATAAAGACTAAGCCTTGTCTTTAGCGTTTCTTGAAGCGTTTGTTCCCCTTGACATCATGAAAGTGTCTACCTTCTTGTGTCTCACCATACAAGATTGTTTGGCAGACAATGGTCTGGCAGGCAGAGGAAATGACGTGCCCATCAACTCTGTGACTGATCTCTGATGGTAGGAATGCCAGCTTTATCCAATACGACAGTATCTGGGACCCATATCCCTTGATTTTTAATATTTTTCTTAGACTGTACAGAAGTGGTTGAGTTTCTCTGCATGTAACTATATACACTCCATGTTTCACAAGCAAACAGCGCATCACTGGAAGATTGCCACTCTGTATACCTTTAGTTTGGTCTGCAGGGGGAGGGGGTGTCAAGCAATTTCAAAACTGAGTGCATCTGTATTTCTAATAATCCTTTATCAAATTTTTTTTTCAACTCAAAAACAAAAAGCCAAGAACATTTTTCTCATAAGCAATTTGTATATCTACAGTTAACTCTCTGAGTCCCAAGAAACGCATCATACGTTCATAGGTTCCTACCTAGAAGCCCAGTGAACGCATGATGCACCGATTTTATTACTTTCTTTATTACCCCCCTGGACCTGTGATGCTAAACCCCCTGGGACTCAAAGAGTTAAAAAGCCATGAAAAAATATAACACAGGCATTTATAGATTGAGAATACATTCTGATCAAAATTACTTCCATACTGTTTGTTTCTCTTGTTGCTAGATCTATTGTCCTCCATTTCTGTTATACTTTGCATATTGTGCGGTGTGGGGGTGTGCCTTGCAGTACACTCAAGGAGGGTGCTACCTGAAAAAGGCTGGAGACCATAGCTATAGCATAATGTAACACTTATCTGACAATGCAGAAAGGTGCTGACAATACAGTAAATATATGAAAGTTCGACTCACTCCAAATCGGCCAGTGTTGTCTCAAAATCATGGAAATTTTCCTGAAGAGTGATAGCAGCAACAGCTGCTTCTCTGTTCTCTTCCGGCAGGTCGACAACACCTGGCCTGAACGCCATTTTAATCTTCACAAAGGCCTCATTGCAGTCAGCTAGAAGATACTTGGCTTTTCTTGAGTAGATCCGAACTACCCCAAGCAGCAGGTGGCCAGATGTCCTTAAAGCCATTTTCACCTGAATAATGAAAAAATATAACAATATGAAAATAGTACAGAAATGTTAAGACATATCTATTTTTTCTATCTCCCCAGAGGTGTCTCCACCTTGCTGTGACAGGGAAGCTTAAGCTTCTCAATGACCAGGTCAAGGCTTGAGAGAACTACCGGTGGCAGCATAGCCACCAGAAAGGCCTTGCAAGTCAGACTGGTTTATATGTTGAGAATGGATGGCTTCACAATCATAGGTGGTAAACTCCAGTGACAGTTCTGGTTGTTTGTCAATTTCAGGACTTAAACCTTGTTCCAGAACTTCGGTTTTGCGTGCACATCAATTTTACACATGTGGCTTGCTACTACGCAGACTGTTGCTTTCTAGTCTCTGAGGCAGTGAGGATAGATTGAGAGAGATCCTGTTATTCCAGGTCTGGGCAGACAGTCATCTCTGTAAAATGACTGTCACAAAATATTTTAAAAATAATATACTTGTGTAACACTAGTAATCACCAAATGGTGATATAAGGCCAATCAAAGAGATTAACAGGGACATGTGATATCTCTAGCAATGACCCTAAAAGAGTAACACTGCGGTTTATTTTTAAACAGTCTCATAGGAGTATGAAGTCTAGCTGATTACGTTAAACCACAAAATTGTGTTTAAAAATACTATCTCTACCGTGTCAAATTTTTTTGTTCTTGAAATTAGGGTTTGTATAATCTCTTGAAAACATTTACTTTAAGAAACTGAAGAAAAAAAAAGGATGATCTTCTTCTTCATAAATAAACTATTAGCCACGAGCTAATTATCTCAGAAAGGAATGGCTGTGAACTGGTGTGGAAATTATGGTTGCTTGTCAACTTCTTGACTTTAGTCTTGTTTCAGAATATGAGTTTTGTGTGCACATCCGTTTTACATATCTGGCTTTTTTGTTTGCAGAGGACAACTTGTGGAAAAAACGAACAGACTCCCCTGCCTCCCTAACAAGTGTGTTGTAAGAATAGACCACTGAAGGGGCTTTCTTCAAAGTCCAAAATGCATCCGCCTGAGAAGCAAGGAACTAACAGTCTGCATACAAATAAGCTAGATCTGTAAAAAGGATGTGCATGCCAAACTCTGAACATGTGCGACAGACATGCTGTGAGTGCCAGTGGTTTAGGGACTGCAAACGGTTTCATAATTCTGGGGTTCAAGCTGTGGATGATTTGACAGCAGACCACTTGCTTTGGTTTTAACAGTGGTTTTGAGAGCTGACTGCCCAGAAAGCAATGGTGAACTACTAATTGTAAAATGGCTAGTAAAATCACAAACTAATAGAATGTACAAGAAACTGACCTTTGGCTTTAGGATAGCTTCCACACTGCTATCAATATTGGTCTCAAACACATGTGCTTTTGTCAGCTTCTTGTCCCAGTGGGCTGCCAACCAGATCCGGGCCAGTGGCCCTTTCTTGTTGAGCACAAAACTTGCGTAGAACATATTTAAGTGTAGACTTTAACAGAACTCTGAAAGGTAGAATATTGTATTAAAGCATCTAAAAAGAGGAATATTACACTATAACACTTCTTCAACATTACAAGCTCTTGAGTTTCAGTGCTGTAGATATCACCTGCCTCCATTTATTTCATAAGTGTTATGGGTTTTTTTCCCCCAAGCTTTTGTAGGTTCTCAACTGCCTTGGTCTGCCTCGTGTCTTACCCCTTATTCAACTCTTATGAACGCAAATTCTGTCTATTATCTGCCATTGGCTCTATATGCTCTAACCACTAGTTAATGCCACAATTGGTGATTTAACCAGATTATGAAATTTTGTTACTGCTTCTCACTACCCATTCTCCGCTGCTTTATCTCCGATGGGTTCAGAGATTTATTGTAATAATGTTCTCAAAGGTTTGCAAAGGTAAAGTCGAGAGATGTGCACCAGCGTCATTGCACACGGTTATAAACCATAAGTGCTCTGCCACCAGTACGGGCAGCTGATAAGAAACTGTCCGCCTGTGTTGCTGTCCGCACGTAACTCCGTAGTTACAGCGATGTTCCTCCATTTGCCCTAGAGTGTCACTCTGGTACCCATTTCCTAGAGGTTGGGTGAACCCCGGGAACCACCCGGTTTCGAACTCCGACAGTGGCTGCAGCGAGTCACAGCTGGATTTGGAAGCGAGCCTCCTATCGACTGCGCTAACGAGATACTAAAATAATGCTCTAAAATGGAAATAGGAATAAATTAAAGCACCTTAACAGCAGATCTATGCATTATATTAGCACCTGAAAAGTGAATATTGAATTAAAGCATTGAAAAGGCAGAATACAATATTATACACAAGAGAGATGAATGGTCGTAGACCACGAGGTTGACCAAGAAGGCTATGGAGAGATAATGTCCAGACAGACCTACAAACACTTGGTGTCACTAACTGGAAAAAGAAGACCAATCAAAGAGATGAATGGAGGCGGGTGATATCTGCAGCAATTAACCTCAAGGGCTCGCAATGCTGAAGAAGAAAACTGAAGAGGATTATTAAATATATCACAAGTTCTGAGGTTTAATCTGAATACAGAACACCCACCACCCCTTAAAAGCACTTTGTAAAAGGCACCAATTAAAAGTTTGCTGAAACTGGATGTGTTGGGCTGAAAGGTGTAGATATCTTGGTTTAGCTGTAAACCACAACACATCGTGTCAACCGTCCTTTTTAAGTGCAAACATTACAAATGGGTAGAAAATATTTTATTTAATTTTGAACCATGTCTTATGCAGTGTGCTCTCATTTACAGCCCACCAGAAACTTGGCCCCTCGTGGATTCCTCTGGACAAAGTCTTTTGGTTTACAAGATACAATGCTGGTTATGAAACTGCTTTTATGTTAAGTCTTATGGTTAGAATTTCAGGCTATCCTCCAAATAACGGTCCTAAATTATTGAGGTCGAAAAAATACCCTAACAGGGCCTCAGTCATATGTAAATTGCGGACCTCTTTGTGGCGACTGCACCGCATACCGTGGAAAACATTCGCCGAGTAAAAGTCACTGCCAAGAGTTTCTTCCGCACCGCTGCGAGCTGAGCTAAATTAGATGGCAGTGACTCATGAGCAGCAGCTACAGCATCTCCTGCAGCTTCCTCCATTTTACTGATTCACCGAGATGGGGGTATAGTCGCCGGAAAGAGGTCCATTTACACACGACTGAGGCCCTGTTAGGGTATTTTTTTTCGGCCTCCATAATTTGGGACCGTTATTCAGAGGATAGCTGAATTTCATATTAAACTTTGCCCATGTTGTAGGGCACCACAAAATACTGAATAAGGGCTACAGACATGCTTTCTACATGCAGCAGGGAAATCCCACAACAAATGTTTATTGGATTATTAACCAAATATATGTCCTTTACTGACTTTATAACATTTTTAAGACGAATGTTACGAATACCTTGGACAGCCAGAGCAACTTAAAACGATAGCTTAAAAGAGGCTGATGAAAGTAGATCTCTATCTATATATATAAAAATCAATGTTTGTTGTGATACCGGATTTTGAACTGTCGTGGTTTGAAATTCAACCTGTCACTGTTAGAGATAGGTGACCACAATTAATGCCAAAATATACGCAACTAATATTTATAACTTTAGTGATTTCTAATTATAGCCACGTTAGTAATTGCGCATGCGCCGTATTTACCATTCGCCGTTGAGTTACGTGCAGCCAACGCCTTCTCTAATACTAATACATACAGTAGGTCGTGGTACAGCAAACAAGACTATCTCTTTATTTGCCACAATAACCATATTAAACACGATTTCTATTTTCTGTTTTTTTTTTCAAACAACCTTCGATGGGGGGGGGGGGGGGGGGGGCAATCAAGGACTATCTCGACGTCGGCGCAGACAGTGACTGCGACATTAACTTCATTAACCGTGTTAGACACGTGCGATTTCTATTTCATTAATATATCTGGAGTATTTGTCTACGAGAAAACAATTGCCTGCGGTTTTGAATTGTGTTTTAATCGCGACACAGAAGTAGGGACTCACATGTCTAATAGTTGAGGTCTCTTTTCGTTGTACCGATTAAGTGGCTACTTGGTCAAATGGTTAGAACACTGCGTCCATGTGCGGTAGACCTGGGTTCGAATCCACAGTCGTTAAATTTTTTTTTACCCCGGACTAAAATAATATCCTCATCTGCTCTGTCGTGGTGACAGCACTAGCCATGTTGCCTTAATATTATTAAAAAAAAAAAAAAAAAAAAAAAAAAAAAAAAAAAAAAAAAAAAAAAAAAAAAGTAAATGGGTAAACCATTTGATAATTAAATTTGACCATTTCGCATACTTATGATTGCATTGTTAAACTTTCCGATTACATTGTTACGCTGAAATTTTATAGATTTTCATTTATTTTCATTTAGATTTAGTTATTTCATCTGTGTTGGAATTTTAAGCTGTGCTGTTTACAATGGCGTTCATTTCCTAATTATGGTGTTTTTTTTCCTGTGTTCGTTTGCTTTTCAAGTGTTTTTTTTTCTCCCAACTACTTCAATGAGGGAAAGAGTTGTCGGTGAATTTGGGGGGAGGGGGGTGGGGCAAACTATTAGCTGAGAGAGCTTTAAGTCACAGTAACTGCTTTACCCACTTAAAGTAGCAGCAGCAGTAATAGTTGTTACACCAGGGCTGTTACACCATAGTGCTCTCATGTGAAGACCGCCGGTAAGGTTATGGCGTTCTTCTGTCGGCAAGTGAAATTATACATCCTAACCTGACCAGTCTGTGGCGACAGCACTAGCCATGCGGAACCAAATCTTCTGGCTCATGACTCTCTGTCTACTCCGATGGTAACACAGATAGCAGTGACATTATTTTAGTAGTTGTACTGGTACTTGAAGGATGATGTGGTAAATATTACACTAGCCCTATTCACTACCTTTTACAATTCCTGCTCCCTATTTTAGTCCAGATGGACAGGGATGTCAATGTCAGTTACAGCAACAACAAAATATCGCCAGTTAGTGATTTTCAAATCCTTCGAAGAGGGAGAGAGCAGTAGTCGGTGGAAGAGGGGAGGGGGTAATGACTTAAATTTAAGAGAAATTAAAGAGCTTTACACTTGATTTTCAAGTTCTCATTACCTAATTTGTTTATATTTTACTAACGCTACCTCCGCTTTTCTATTTTTTACGACTTACTTTGTTATTCACAAGTACAGTTGTAGCTTTACTTCCGTCCCCTATGAAAATACAAACAGCTTTAGCATGTGATAACCAAATAACCATTTTTGTTACTGTGCTAATAACACCATTTAAACGACCACTAATATAAAGACACAATTATAAGGTGTGTGTTCTAAAGTTGGAAAACCAGACTATCGCTATATCCGTGCAGAGAATGATTGCGACATTAACTGTATTAGACACGTGCGATTTCCATTGTCTTTCTTTTCCAAAAACCTTTGATGAGGGAGATAATAGTAGGTGGATTTAGTTGTGGTGGTGGGCGGGGATCAAAGACTATCTCTATATCTGAGCAGACAATGATTGTATTAGACACGTGCGTTTTCTATTTTCTTTCATTTCCATTTAGCCAAACTATGCCACAGCAACGCGTGGCCGGGTACAGCTAGTATACAATAATAATAAAAAGACAAACACTTCTTTGGCCACATAATGAGAAGAGAGACATTGGAAAACTCGTGGAAAGATCAGTGAAAAAGGGGTAGAGGCAGACCAAGAGATGAAGCTGAATGGGCTAAAACGATGGCATAAAGGAATATCATCAAGAGAGCTATTCCAGTCAACCAGGGAACATGATCTGTGGATACGCACAAGCGCTTACGCCAGTTGGCAGGGCACATGATGATGATGACATTTAATCTTTTAGCCCTTTGACAGTTTAGACCAAACTCAGTGATACATTTATGTTAGCTCTGGCATCTTTTCAACCAGTTTAAATGTGTAACTCAAATTGTAACAATAATTTATAAATCCTTCGGTTATCCTCCGAATAACGGGCACAAAAGAAGGCGGCCGCAAAAACACCCTAACAGAGCCTTAGTCACGGGTCAACTGCGCACTTCTGGAGACTTAATTCGTGGTTTTCCAGCAAGTGCCGCCACCGCCGAGAGTATCCCCCACGCCGCTCAAGCGGCACGGATTGGGGCTAAACTAAATGACTAGGAGTCACAAACAGCATCTTCAGCATCTCCTGCAGCTTTGCTTGTGAGTCCTAGCCATCTAGTTTAGCCCCAATCCACTCCACGTGAGGGATACTTTTAGCGGTGGCGGTAGTCGCAAGAAAACCGCAAATTTAGTCGCCGGAAGTGCGCAACTGACACGTGACTGAGGCCCTGTTTTTTTTTGCTCGTTATTCAGTGATAGCCAATCCTTCAGTTTGTTATTTATTGCCACTCTGTACTGCTTGTTTGTTCCCTTCTGGACTTCATCTTGTTCTAGAACGTTGAGTTCTGCACGCTCGTTTCAGATCTGATTATTTGCATGCAGACTATGTCCTTTGTCTCTGAGGCAGATGCACGCCGACTTTGAAGAAAACCCCTACCTATTCTTTATACTATATAGTGCTACAGCAACTGGTCAACCCAAGTACTATATCATGACATTCAATTATTTCCCAAATGCAGAGTTGTTTATTATTATGGCATCTAAGCCAGAGTACTGACAGGGCCTAATTTACTTAATCTGATCTGGTCAACAACTAATTAATTAATTTTTTCCCTATAATGAAATGTAAATTTTTCTTCCTTTTTTCGCTATATCTGCAATGCTGTATGCACTTCACTGTCCTTTGTAATTCACTCAGCGACCTGTAAAGTTTGACTTGCACTGACGTTTGATGTTTCTCTTGGCCAAAAGTTTTTTCTTGATATGCTGTACTTGGGACAGTCTTGGAGGACATGATCTGTTTTTCTCAGGTGCCAATCCACATGTGCACATGGCTGATTCAGGAAATTTTAAATTTTGTGTGTGGCTGCAAAGCTGATTGTGTCCTGTTCTAAGGCGTAGTAAGAATAATAACTTGCTCTGGTCTGTCCATAAAATGATAATTAAAAAATTAAAACAAAACTTTTAAAAACATTAAAGACTCAGGTAAGAAGATGACTGATAATTCTAGGTTAGTTTCCTTTTTAAAATAAAATCGTAAAAATAAAATCTATTAAAACTTAAGAATAAACTGTAAATCAGTAGGGACCACAGATCCGGAAATTTGCTATCTTTTCGACAATTTCCGTTACCATAGAAACCGTTTAAAACTTGTTTCGGAAATGTCGGCTGGGGTTTCGGGATGGGTCCTAATCTCTCATGAAATTTTGCCATTGGTGTGATTTTCACCCACTCTAAATAGCTGAAAACGGCGGGAAGGAACCCGATTAACAGCGCATGTCTACGACAGCCGGACATTCTCTGTTTTTCTGTTAGTCTATCAGTTTGATTGAAAATAGCGGTAAATTCGAGGTTGGCTTTAGGCTTAAACATTACCAGTTGTGGTAATGCTAGTTACAATTGAATTCTCCGTCCAATTTTACATTTGCATATTAAATTTTTTTCCCCGACTCTGGCTGTTTAGATTTACAGTGACATTTTTTAGGCAATCGCATGCGGCTGAGTGAGCTGAGTCTCACTGCCTGCCATCTTGTCCAATGACAGTCCAATGTCAACAAAGCCGATACAGAACTGCGCAGTAGGTTGCGCAGTAAAAAACTTCTTGTTTCTGGGTCACAAGTTTTAGCGGCTGTTTCTTACATCTCATCTCCACAAAAACCTACATATCTCAGCTCAGAAATGACATACAAGCCTAAATGAGGTACCATTGGAAAGAGATTGTTTACAGCTATCTAACTGTGCTGGTTTTATTGGTGTAGAGGGCATTTTAAAAATTTGACTGAAGTAGCTAAAATCAGTAAAAGTAAAACCTCGTTCAACGTCACTTCTGGAAATTTTCAAATAAAATAACATGATGAAAACATTTATGCAAGCAATGCCGTACAGTGTACACTGACTAATTCGCTATCATTCTATCATAGTTAATAGTAAATTCATACAATGTAAACAGAGGAGGAAAACGGCGGGCCCGTGTTATGACGGGATATGATCCAAAAACAAAGCAAAACAAATCGAAAAGATGTCTTAGCCTTAGCAATGTTCAATAGAAAATCTTATAATGCATCTGTGATATAATTATACTAAAGTATACTTTTTAATCAACTGTCACGTTAAGAATATAATGAGCACGAGGCTCTCTCGCCGCTGCCAAAACACAAAGTACACTGTACTGTACAGCAATTAGAGCAATGTCGTCAGGCGGAACGATGCTGCAGACGTGAGCAGTAAGCCATTGTTGCTGTCATGCGGTTTCTTCTTAGTTTATCTGCAAACTAAACAGCATCATAATAAGACAAACACTACATGCATTCAATATTATACCTGTAACATTAATGTTTATTTGAATTCACTATATACTATATAAAATCCAAATCTGGCGGCCAAAAACTACAATGTTTGACACTCATTATTTACGGAACACATCTCAAAATGGCGCAGTTTCGACTTCCCTTCCCGCTATACTGATTGTTTCGAAATATAATGTAAACTTCATGTGATTAACTCACAAATAATTTGGTCGCTTATTCTAAAGAACACTGTAAAAATTGTCTAAATGGTGGATATTTACCTAATAAAAGCAAAATAACTGAAGTTCTAAAAAACTGTACGTTCCTTCGGGGACCATCACAACAAATACTCCCGGTATCATTTGAAACGGGAGAGAAATTATGCAAACGAGAACATGAATGTATCAAAGCGCTGACATTATATAGTGCATAGTTTCCTTCAATATTAGCAAGTAAATAGTTGGCAAATAGTTCGTTATATATGTGTAATTGTAAGTAAATAGCATTAGCAGTGTAAAAATAATGATAAAAAGTATGGATTCATGTTATTCTGTATATCATCATTTTCCTTAGAAGTTGTTTATTGGAAGTTATCAGGCTCGTTCATTGCTCCGCCAATCGTGCGTGTGTTCCTGGTAGAAACATTCGTGAGGCTTTTGCAATCATATTGAAAAGAACTCATCTGCATTGATTACTGTTTAAATTACCGAGAAGCACGTGTTTAACTCCTATATGTGCTTTCTTTTTCTCAGTTTAAGCTAAGGGAGAGAGAGAGAGAGAGAGATCTTTCTGCTATTATACCAGATGTCCGCGACAGAGAAAGCATCGTTAAAAATAAAGAAAAAGGGGCGGGGATGCTGTTTGAGTACAAAATGCAATGCAGGGTGAGGAAAGGGAGGTATGTTCCAAGTATATTATTATATTTATCTATCGTCAACATATTATTATTGTGATACTGAAGAGAAATTAGCAAGGAGTCCAACATGACCGTATATCGCTCTGTCTAAGTGCCAGTCCTGACATATAAGTGCGAATCATGGGCAATGACAACAGCTCACATAAGTCAGCGTCAGGCCTCAGAAATAAGGTATCTGGAAATGGTAGTCCAAGTTACCAGAAGGGACAAAGTTCTCAATCAGACAATGCGTCATGACCTTGTAACCCAGACCTTTGAAATTCGATGGATCAGTCACAGTTACAATAATCTGGTAATCTTAGTCTCAGCTTCATAGCAAAAGGGTCACCTTATAGTTTCCCCGCTCCTGTGCCAACGAAAAACACACATAATGTTTATCACAGTCCCTTGTGGAAAGATTGACAGAATGCTGTCTCGGCATATCTTGCATACACGTGCATTAAAAGCATACTGTAGATATCCGAAGTGCTAACACAAACAGTCCGACATTAGAAATGCAGTTCATCATGATGGTAGCAAAAGTCACCAACAGATCAGCAGTTACACACGCGATCAATTTTAATTACATAATGGCACCACCAATATTGTGACAAGAGGCATTGCGCCATTTTCTGAATCTACAATTCAAACCACTACGTTGGTCACAGTCGAAAAACATTCCAAATGAAATCCGCAGCTCACAGTAACAATGATATGGACATGTACGGATAATGGGAGACAATCGGCCACAATGCGAGGCCAAAAACCAGGCTACCCGGAGGATCTAGGGTTGGCTGGAAAGACAACATCTGACAGTCCCTAACTGACAGAGGACTGGAATTGACCAAAGCCAGAAAGAAAACTGCTGATAGAGACGTCTGGCGATCTCTCTGGCAAACATCTACACCCCAGGGTAGAAGAGGAGTGACTAAGTAAGTGAGTAATATTATGCTGAATGGCAAATAAATATAATCACATGCTTGATATAATATGAAATGTATAAACAATTACTTATACAGAGAAATTATATAAATGGTTAAAGAGAGCTAGTAGTCTATGAACTAGTCAGCATAGGCGCCAGAACATGGAGCTCAGGTCCTTTGATCCATCACCCGACACCGATTTGTAATGTGGCTCCCCATTCCCCCGCCTCGCCTCATTTGTTCTTTGTGACGGCGTAACTAATACCAGACAGGGAATTTTGCAATCTGTTTGTGCCATCCTTGTTAGAATTTACAGAAACAAACATTGTTTTGATTAATTTGTTATCTAAACTTACTCAACAATAATTCAACGCCTTTTTTTTTTCCTTCCTGTTTTTGAGTGACACGAGAGCACCACTTTTACCACTGAAGTTTCGAACATCCGATACAGACGATCGATCAATCAAGCCTTTAAAATATGTCAGTTTGACACTGAAGTTCTAGCCATTTGACACTGAAATTCTATCTTTATTAACACTGAAGTTCTATCCCTTTGACCCTGAAGTTCTATCCATTTTGCACTGAAGTTCTATCCATTTGCACTGAAAGTTCTGTCTATTTACACTAAAGTTCTATCCATTTACACCGAATTTCTATCCATTTTGCACTTAAGTTCTATCCATTTTACACTGAAGTTCTATCTATTGGGGCCAAAATAAGAAACACACCAAGCGTAAACTATATCACACTTATCAGATGTCATTCCTTCTTTGCTACTCGCTTCTACCCTCGTCTGTAAACTAACGCGGACACCAAGACTATCTTTAGTGAGAAACCTAGATTAGTTTACAGACGAGATCGCAACCTTAAAGACATACTTGTCCGAAGCCGACTCCCACCGATCCACACAGCACTTCCTCTTGGGACTACTCAGTGCTCACGCAGCACCTGCAAAACATGTCCTTTCGTTGTCCAAACTTCTTCGGTCGGTTTCCCTAATGGTTCTTTTCAAATTAGGGAACCTTTTACTTGCGAATCCCGCAACGTAATTTATGCAATTATCTGCAAACGATGCAGCAAGGCATACATTGGGGAGACTGGCAGGAAGCTAGCTGATCGTTTCCGGGAACACCTCTCTGATATCGACAAAAAGACACTCAAACCAATCCCTCTTCATTTCAATAGCCCTGACCACAGCGGTAAAGATGACATTTCTGTCACAGCATTAAAATCTTGCTCTGGCGATCATACTACCCGCCTCGCTTTGGAAAATCGCCTTATCCACAGCCTTGGCGTTCTTAGTCCAAGAGGTATCAATATCCAACATACCTTCATCTAAATAGTTCTAATCTTATCACATTTTAAATGTCAATTATTTTATTTTATATTATTACCATATTATATTTCTTATCAATATTATTTATGTATCATTAACACTTGCATTTCTTGTATTCCCAGTATTGTGACTATATTTTTTAGCCATCGTTTATTTTATTTTATTTCATTTATTGCGCATCACATTTTTTAAACGTTGCTCACGTCACCCCTTAGAGATTTACATACTCTCCATTCCTCGTTTGTGTATTTCACTTGTGTTTGAAAAAGGCTGCCCGGCCGAAACGTTACGTTGTGTTGTTTTGTGCACGTTTTCCTCTTTCCCATTTTGTTGAGCTTTTAAGTCAAATTTCTCTTGAATTCATTGCTTATTTAGTGGCATACTGTCGAATTTTGAATGTGGATCAACGTTCGAGGCGACTGAAAGTTAGAGAGAAAAAAACCCGCCTTTCACGGTACACAGTTAAAATAACTATCTACAACAATTTTCCATCCAAGAACAGGACACTGCAAGCTCAACTACAACATGCATAAAGAAATACTGCACGTTCGTCACGTGAGTCACCGTGGTGTAGCAGCTAGACGCTCGACTGCGGATCGGAAGGTCTGGGGTTCGGGTCCTGGCGGAGCCGGAATATTTTCAGAAATGACCTTGGCTCCCAACCTTGAATGGTTACCAGGTGCAGTCTTGGGAAGTTAAGGCGGCCCACGAGATGCTGACCACATCACCCGCCAAGTGCCGATTGGTCTATAAAATATAGGTCTGGCCCTATATGCTGAATACGCCTGAAGGATGGCAAAGGATCCCTTATTATGTTTTTTTTTTTTTTTTACAGTCGCCACTTTGTGCATGCAGACGGGACCACATACACCTTAGCCCATTCTGAAGACCCGCCCACTATACTGACACCTACCAAAAGAAAGCTGACTTCAAGAACAAAGTGGACAGAGCAAGCTATGGGGGGCCATAAAGGAGTTGCCGCCGACCTCACGGTCTGATCTGGAGCCCACCTCACGGTCTGATCTGAAGCCCACCCTACGGTCTGATCTGAAGCCCACCTCACGGTCAGATCTGAAGCCCACCTCACGGTCTGATCTGAAGCCCACCTCACGGTCAGATCTGAAGCTAACTTCACGGTGAGATCTGAAGCCCACCTCACGGTCAGATCTTAAGCCCACCTCACGGTCTGGTCTGAAGCCCACCTCACGGTCTGATATGAAGTCCACCTCACGGTCAGATCTGAAGCCCACCTCACGGTCTGATATGAAGCCCACCTCACGGTCAGATCTGAAGCCCACCTCACGGTCAGATCTTAAGCCCACCTCACGGTCTGATCTGAAGCCCACCTCACTGTCTGATATGAAGCCCACCTCACGGTCAGATCTGAAGCCCACCTCACGGTCTGATATGAAGCCCACCTCACGGTCAGATCTGAAGTCCACCTCACGGTCAGATCTGAAGCAAACTTCACGGTCTGATCTGAGCAAACGAAACCGAATTCAAAGAATAAGAAGAAATAATTGCTAACAATAAATATCTTGTTAACACTAGGGTAAGGGATCCTCTTTCATGTGAAGTGACGCTGTCACTTCTAGACGTTTACGACCAAATAAGAAGAGCGGTGTGTTGACTTTTGACTCTCTCCTTGCATGGACAATGTTATGAAAGTCTTGAGAAATAGATCCCAAAAAAATCCTAACTGAAATAAGATAATCGGAAGGGGTGCCGACGCAAAGAAAGCATTCGAGGCCAAGCGCCCCCACACCACGCACAATTTTGGTGAGGGAGTCTCAAGGGATGTGGGGGGGGGGGGAGAGATCCTTATTTGAGAGCATAAAAATAATGTACTGAATGGCAAACATAATATAATAATATACTTCAAATAATTTAAAACTGGTAAACAAATACTTTATTAAATAAGTTTTTTACCTGAATAAAATTAGCTGCTTATGAGCGTTATAATATTTTTTATAGGATTGGGTGGGAGCGGGGGGGGGGGGGCGGGGAAGGTGTTCGGCATGACCCCCTCCATGTACCAGCGCCTCTAATCATCAGGCTGTAAAGAATTAACTCGCTGTTGCAAAGCAAAAACGCAGTTTGTTTCAGCAAAGTGGTTGTAGTTACAGACGTACACAACAGGTTAGTCTGATTCTCTTTCGTGCACCCTTAGAAGACAAGTTGGCATGTTGTGTTGTGGTCAACAGCTAGGCTGTGGGTTTTATGAACCTTTCTGCCCCCATTTCTGATTTCAACAAATCCTTAAATAGCCGCCAATTTTTACAATAATTTGACAATAGCGTGTCAGTCTATTACCTGAAATTGGACAGTATAAACTTTGGAAAGGGACTTAGTGCTTTCTGTTTCTTGCACACTGAAAAAACATTAATTTATTTCTCAATTATGTTTGCCAGCAGAACAATGTCTTGCAGTTTCTGAGCCTAAACCTCCTACATCAAAAACCCCCACAACCTTAACACACTAAAACTTCGATCCACGTCACTCGTTAACCGCAAGTTCCGGTTACTCATCATGGTTTAAAAAATAAAAAAAATATCCGTTCTTAACCAAAAACTTACAGCTAGCCACCCAGAAGCAAAAAATGCCAATTACTGCTTTTTAAAAAAAAAATCATATTGCGGTGAAGGCTTTGATTCTGAGAATTTACGGCCTCGTGGCCAGTGCTGTCGCCATGGACTGCGCAGGCGAGGATTTTATTTTGACCCTCGACAGAAAAAATCTCCAGCTTTACCGAGGATTCGAACCTTGGACCCCCGCTTGATAGTCCAGCGTTCTAACCATTCGGCCAGCCGCTCCAAAATAAAAAACGATGTTATCAAAGTGAAACGACTGATCTGAAATGCCAGAGGAGGCAAACACAACACAGATCTCACTTCTGTTATACAGATACAGCAGTAACAGCCCAGAGGTCGACCACGCAGAATTGGACCGCAGAAATATCAGAGACGCTGAAAAGTACTAAACACGAAGCGAAAAGAAGGGCTTATTTCAGAGATCGCTTCGACTACTAAAGCTGGGAGCCATTCCAGGTGTAGAAAGCAGAAGTTCTTCTTCTCTTCCACATTTTACCTCATCGAAGTGTCGGGGGGAGATAAAATGTTCGTTGATGAGCTCTGTCAAGAGCACTATTAAGACTGATGTTCATTTCTGTAAGGCTGTTCTTAATGCCATCACTCTATATTTTCCGAGGTCTTCCACTCGCTGTATACCCGTTGTAACTTTTTAGTGTGGCTCGCTGTGGCAGATAGTATCAGGGCATTCTTGTTAGGTGTCCAAACCACTTCATTTGTTGTTCTTTGATGATCTGTAAGACTGGCTTTATTCCTAGCATTCGTCTGATTTCATGATTTCGTATTCTGTCTTACTTGAAATTCCTGCAGCTCTTCTAAGGCATTTCATCTCTGTTGTCACAATTTTACGTTCACTGGAGGTTTTAAGTGTCTACAGAAAACAAAGGTGAGGATGCAAAATGGCGTTTCTGAAATGAGAACTCGGCATTTTAACCATTCGACTTATTCGGCCCTCCTTTTAATTCTTACGTACAGGTAATCGTTTCTGTCGCAGACCCTTTATAGCTTTCATATAAAAAATACAAGGCTCATAAAACTTTTATAACTGTCGTTGAGAATATATACACATTAAACACTTTCGGCTCATAATGCACGGAAATATTGGCAATATATTTCAAGATAATCGTATCATCGATACAATACTGAAGCTAAACACTTGACTATCGATTTTATTGCTCTAAATCGATTACGATCGTATAGAGTCTCGCCAAAGTACAAATAATATCCGGTTGTAAAATTCAGCCTGTCACCCCAAGCTGTAAATTCATTGTTATGGTTTTAATTGTCGGATGGAAAAACGTTTATGAGTTTATGGTATATATATTGCAGGTTTTAGGATTTTGGGGGGATATATTTCATTATTTAGAGATGTCTTTGGGGGGGGGGGGGGTGTATGTATTGTATCTCACCATTTGACACACTTCCACGAAAAATAAACAGCAAGAAAACATGGACTTGTGATGTGGGTGTGGCACTCACACTCGTAAAATTCTCTAGGGCGCTCAAATGACTTAAACGTTTAAATAATTAGGTAAGTAAAGGACCCTTTTCCACGCCTTTAGGCGTATAGGGCATAAATGGCTAGACCTATATTTTATAGACGAATCGGTAGAAGGTGGGTGATGTGGTCATCATTTTGATGTGGTCGCCTTGGCTTCCTGGGTCTGCACCCGGTACCCACTCAAGGCTAGGTCATTTTTGAAAGAAAAAAAAAGTCCAACTCTGCCGGGGAGCGAACCCACGACCTTCCGTTGACTTCCTTATTCAGATAAGATATAGCAAATTATTTTTTATTGCAAATTGGTAAATAAGGTTAGTTGCGTATCCTTTACAGAACGTTGCAGAACCAACCCAAACAGCCCCTGGCTGTTGTGCGGTTTTTCTAGGCAAATTACGTTGCCCTGGACGGTCGGCTTTCTTGAAACCACTGTCGAAACCAATGCATGGCGCATGGCCGGCAGCTGGGATCGAACCCGAAATCCCGGCATTAAATTGGTAAATAGATATATTAAATATTTAAAATACAGGGGGACTCCAATATTCGTCATGTATTCGCACACGATGGGGAAACGAATAATGAATAAGGACGAATATCAAACGAGTTTTCCCCACAGGAATTAACTAAAAATTGTTTAATCCGTTCCGAGTTCTGAATTGTCCCTTTTTTTTTTCTTTAACACACTCGAAAGTTAACTCGAAAAGCGGTCTCGGAAATGATTGCAAATGCATTTTAATTACTTATAACCTTTGTTTTTATTATCCTTTTTTCATTATGATGGAGATTTATTCGTCCCGGTGGTGTAAATATACCAGAGCCCTATGTAAATGCATAAACTCTTGTAAGGGGGTGGGGGGGGGGGGCGGACACACACAACAACAATAAACAATTGCAACTGTCTGGAATAGGATTTACCTTTCATTAATGAGGTTTGAGGTTTGAACAACGGATTAACATCATGGCACACAGGTAGTAACCCACAAGTGGTCCGTTCTTTTTCAAGTCTGAGTCCGAAGAAGCTCAGCACAGTACACAGGCTCTGTGGCACTGGTGAGGATACCTAAATACTTTTGGGTATACTTTAAATTCCAAATTATACCTGGGCAGCGCTGTTAAGCTACTCTTTTCGATTTCTAACTGCCAAGGTATCTTTTACGTGCGCAACAATACACACGGGTCTGTGATCTCACTACCCAGAGACCAGGGGAAAATTACTAGTAGCCCAAGTCCATGTGACAAACTTCTAGCCCTTACCGGGGATTGAACCCGAAACCTCTAGCACTCGAGGCGGACACCACGCCTCGAGACTACGCAGCCCCCTCACCTTTCATCATGACACCAGGTAATGCCACTTCTGTTGATGTGTTTTCTGATAATCCATCAGCATGACCAGACGATTCATAAGGACTATTTTAAAAAAAGTTATCCAATGTTTTAATTATTATTACTATTATTATTGTTTTTATTGTTATTATTTTATTATTATTACTTTAATTGCCCGAAAATATCCAAGCATATTGTCATTAAATGAATTGATACGCCTATTTCCCCGTGTGGGTTCCAGGGCCCTTTGAAAGGGGAAAAAATAATAGACCCACTGCCGACCCATGAGCATGGCGTAAGAGTCGACTTATTGGGAGCTTTCTTCGAAGTCGGAGTGCATCTGCTTGAGATGCAAGGAAAAAGCAGTCTGCAAACAAATGAGTGAGATCTGTAAAACGGATGCACACGCAACACTCAGGTTCTGGAACAGGATAAACAGCCAGAACTTTCCGCTAGAGTTTACAGCTGATGAACGCGAAGAAGGAGAAGAATACGCCTATTAAGTACAGCAATCTTTGGGCGTCATTTCTTGTTGAAAACCTGCATTTTTTGCCCAAGCGGACAGCCATTTTTAAATTTCAGTACGTAAAACCGGCCCATTATCTCCATTGTCCTCGTCTGATGAGGGACGAATATTGACTTTTCGGGCGAATATCCAACAACAATTTCAACAGAAGCAGGGGGCATCTATAAAATGTCGAATATTGGCGTGGAAGGTCGTTTATACATAGTTTGAGGAGAGGGCTAGATTTGACCCCTAGCCGTAGTTGACCCACCCCAGTTCTAGTCCTATATAACGGGTATCAAATAATCGCCAAAAATGCAACATAAATTGTCTGACCGGAAAAAGGATTGGGCGGGGAGAAGGGTGGGGGGGGGGGGGGGGCAACAATTAGCGCAAACACAAAGAAACAAACATTGGGGATGAGAGTGTGTTCGAGGATGGGTTACACATTTTTGGTGAAAGGGGCAAGGAGCATAAGCCTTGTTTAAGTGCTCAGTAAAAGTAATAGTTAAAATATAGTAATCATGTGCTGAATGGCAAATAAAGATTATAATCTATTTCAACACAATATTATATGTATAAACATAAGCTTAAATAGAATAGAAGATCTATACATGGTTAGGAAAGGTGACTTTGGGGGGGGGGGGGTGGTTTTAGGCAACACAATCCCCTTCCCCTCCATTACAAGTTCAAGGGATGGAAGGGCATGTGGGGTAGCTGTGGATGTTTCAGTGAGCGGAGGGAGGGGGGACAGGGATCCTCAAGGTACAACACACTCCAAGGTTCTGACGCCACTGGGGGGGGGGGGAGGGGGCTGACGTAGCATGGCACTGGTCACTGCAGCTCTGTACTGTTTTGACGTTTGGGCGATTTTAAGCGATATTTGGGCGATATTTATACAGTCTAGCCATATTTCTTTTAACCAACTACGCTAGCGAGCCTGGTAAGTAATAAGCATACAGGACAGGATACTTAGCTAGATAAAGAGAGACTTTCCGGTATGCCGTGAAGAGAACAAATAATCAGAATTGTTTACTATTCGGCACACAATAATTATAACTGTAAACTATATTATTATTACTCATTTGATCAAGGGCGAGACACACTAAGCACCCCCCCCCCCTCCTGCCCCTGACAAATGTACAAGGGATTAAACTCCCCGACTTCCTAAGTTTAATGTTTTCTTTGTGTCGGTACCTTCGCATGCAACCAAGTTAACAGTTTGCAACAGCCTTCCTTATACCCTACACATCTTCAGTTCGACATGCAATCGCAACATTTAACCAAATCAGTCGACACTAACAGCTGTCCCCACATTGCAACGATACCTACTTAATCAGAGCTTTACAAAGTTTGTGTCGTGACACATTAATATGTAGGCTGTAGTGTCAAGGTGAGTCGCGCAAACGTGAAGCGTTGAACAGAATAATCGGCACAACACCCTATGGTCAACGCCGACTTACACGGCTATAATATTTTACTAAACACGCAGCACTAACACGTTTTTGAACAATTATAAGCCAGATTACATTTTTAACTTTTTATTTCGGTTACGTACTATGCTAGGTAAAGGTAAAGTCGGGAGATGTGAACCAGCGTCATTGCACACGGTTATAAACCACAAGTGCTCTGTCACCAGTACGGATAGCTGATAAGAGTTGTCCACCTGTGTCGCCGTCGGCACGTAGCTCTGTAGCTACAGCGACGTTCCTCCATTTACCCCAGAGTGTCAACTCTGGTACCCATTTCCTAGAGGTTGGGTGAACCCCGGGAACCCCCCGGTTTCGAACACCGACCATGGCTGCAGCGAGTCGCAGCTGGATTTGAAAGCGAGCCTTTTATCGACTGCGCTAAAGCGGCCCCAAAGTGCACCCCCGACGCTAGGTGTACCGAGGAAAATCGGCACAGAACCAATGCTGAACTTTATAGACAGACAACAACTCAAATGGTTTGACCATGTAACAAGATTGGCAGCAGACAGGGCCCCACAGAAAGCTATGCTATACAGATACAGCGGTAACAAATCCTGAGGTCGACCACGTAGAATATGGACCGCAGAAATATCAGAGACACTGAAAAGTAATTTATACGAAGCGAACAGAAGGGCTCGTTCCAGAGATCTCTTCCTGTCCTGACGCCACAAGGCATTCCAAGATTTGAGATTTGAGGTTGAACAACGGATAAACATCATGGCACACGGGTAGTAACCCATAAGTGCTCCGTTCTTCATGTAACTCAAGCCTGAGTCCGAAGAAGCTCAGCACAGCGCACAGGCTCTGTAGCACTGGCGAGGATCCTGAAATAGTTTGGGTAGATTTTAAGCTCCAAGTGTTTTGCCTGGGAAGCGCCGTTAGGCTACTCTTTTCGATTTTCAAATGCCAACGGATTTTTCACCTGCGCAACAATGCACACGGGCGTCGGATCTCACTACCCAGAGGCCCGGGGAAATTACTAAAGTCCAAGTCCATGTGAAAAAATCCCAGCCCTTACCGGGGTTAGAGCCCGCAACCTCTAGCACTCGAGGTGCACACCATGCCTTGAGACCACGCAGCCCCCTGCATTTCAGCAGTAGAAAAAAAAAGAGGGGAAAAAAAGTATATCAGCTGTTAACCTAAATTAGTAAGCCATTCTGCTACTCAGTCTACAATTTGGAAGACTCATCATCGTGTGCCCTGCCAACTGGCGTGGGCGCTCATGCGCCTTCACATATCACGATCCATGGTTGACCGAAACAGCTTTCTTGATGATATCCCTCCATGTCATCGTTTTAGCCCATCCAGCATCTCTCTCTCTCTTGGTCTGCCTCTAGCCCTTTTTCCACTGATCTTTCCAGTTGTCACGATGTTCTCCAATGTCTCTCTTCTCATTATGAGGCCAAAGAACAGTGTTTGTCTCTTTCTTATTGTTGTATAAAGAGATCTACTTCCATTAGCTTCTTTCAAACAATCGTTGATAGTTACTCTGGCCGTCCAAGTTATTCGTAACATTTGTCTCAGAAACCACATCTCTGTTGCTTTCAAATTCTTCATAATTTGTTCAGTGACATTCCAAGATTCGCTGCCATACAGCAGAACAGGTTCTATGTAACATTTTAGCAGCCTCTTTCTGACATTAAATGAGAGCGATTTATTTCATAAGACTAGTTAGCTGAATTACTGTGTCGGGAAATTACGTTAGTCCTCAAAATTTATCGGGAGCCACCCTGATGTAGCGACTAGACACTCTCCTGCGAATGCGAAGGTCGTGGGTTTGAATCCTGACCGAGCCGGATTTTTTTTTAAGCTGACCTTTTCTCCCATGTTGACCCAGCCATAAGTGGGTACTAGGTGAAGTCCTAGAAAGTAAAGGCGGCCGGCTTGATGTTAACGATAATGGCGGGACAGATGTTATATTAGGGGCAATTTGGGAGTGGGTGGGCGTTGCGGAGGTACAGATAGATCATTGTGGTCTGGGGAGAATGGCGCTGCGAGGCGTTGCTGGGTATCTGGCCGGCGCTCGGCTCTCTAGGGGAGGGGCGAGATGAATGTGCAATAGGACGGATACTGGTGCCATCGGAATTGGCACTCTTCTCTTGCTGCTGAAGATAGGGAAGAAGCGCTTATGGGAGTGTCGCGAGTTTTATGAAGTCGCTTCTAAATTCAACATTCAACCCACCGAATACCGCTCGGTCTTTTAGAATATAGGTCTAGCCCCATATGCCTTGTATGCATAACGAGTGGAAAAGTGTCTTTTTACTTCACAAAGTTCGTCCCCGCTCGGTCTTTTAGAATATAGGTCTAGCCCCATATGCCTAGTATGCATGACGAGTGGAAAAGTGTCTTTTTACTCCACAAAGTTCGTCCCCAACGTAAGTTTTGAAATCTCTCTACAAACGCAACGAATTTCAAAATAAACGTGCAACTAATGACTCGTAACTAAGGATAAAGTACCACAACTCTCATATCTTTTTCAGTCGTGTTCCCGCCTTTCAACCGTTACGACTAAAGAAAATCTCAACAAGTATAGTCTGTTTACAAATGGCCAGTTTTTCCTTCAAGCAGCACAATATGAAAAGCAAATATCCTAACCCTGGCACTAATGACGCGTACAAAATCATGTCACCAACCTTGTAAATAGTTTTATAAAAATCGATAAACGGGGCAACGGAATTATTCATACTGATTTAAAGACATGATAGAGCGATTTTCTTTCGGGTGATTTAAATTCTGATCTCTCCTTGTCAGTCGGTACACGGGTGTCACTTCACTTCTATCGGATATTTTTGTAGATGTGTCAGGCAGATTCGGTTAAACTTTAAACCAACGTCATGTCTTACGAATAATTCTTTTGGAATAGTCAGAGAGAATGTGGAATGTTTCTGTATTTAGACTAAACATTTGTGTCTGCGATTAATGGTCATGACTGGTAATTATAAACTTTACATGTGTATTGTTTCAAAATTGAACATAATATGTAAGATCTTAAATTACATAATTTTACTATATATCACTAGGGGCATCGATAAAAAGAAAACATAAAGTGTTCAGAGGACACAAGCCACCCCTTCCCTACAAATTTTCCGAATGGTTCACGAAACCTAGTGTCGGATTTAGGTATAAACTACATCTTAGGGCCTCACAGTCCGTATGGGCGTTAAATAATTCATATGCGTTCACAAATGCAATTTCCTTTGAATATTTGTAACCCCACCCTCACCCCCTTTTTTCCAACCAAGATATTTTCTTATTAAATGAATTGGCCTATTATTTTGGGTATATTATCTCAAGCTTTTAATTATTTTTATTTCTTGCAGCCTTTACAAATGGAATAAATGGAACTTATAACTAACTCGCCCACACAGTGAGAGTTCCTTCCCCCTTCCATTTATGCCACGACCGGTCGCACGACTTGTCCTATGTTGTGTGGGTATTTTAAGATGACTTCGGCGTTCGCTCGCCATACATAATGTTTGTAACTCTCTTTGAGGTGCCGCAGGCGCTTGTGTACAAGCAAGAACTAATGCATAGGGAAGCGCTGAAGGCCGAATAAACTGGGATGATCTTCTATTTCTACGTTCCTTGGCGATGGCCGCCCCCTCCCTCCAGAAAAAAAAAGGTCACTGACAAGAAACATAAACATACAAAAACATCCCAGTTTCCATACTCCCGAACTGTTAGGCAAGTAGCACAAGGTGAAAATAATGATTAAGTGAGCGGTGACAAGAAGAAGAAGAAGATAAAGAAGAAGAAGAAGAAGAAGATAAAGAAGAAGAAGAAGAAGAAGAAGATAAAGAAGAAGAAGAAGAAGATAAAGAAGAAGAAGAAGATAAAGAAGAAGAAGAAGAAGAAGAAGAAGAAGAAGAAGAAGAAGAAGAAGAAGAAGAAGAAGAAGAAGAAGAAGAAGAAGAAGAAGAAGAAGAAGAAGAAGAAGAAGAAGAAGAAGAGGAAGAAGATAAAGAAGAAGAAGAAGAAGAAGAAGAAGAAGAAGAAGAAGAAGAAGAAGAAGAAGAAGAAGAAGAAGAAGAAGAAGAAGAAGAAGAAGAAGAAGAAGAAGAAGAAGAAGAAGATAAAGAAGAAGAAGAAGAAGAAGAAGAAGAAGAAGAAGAAGAAGAAGAAGAAGAAGAAGAAGAAGAAGAAGAAGAAGAAGAAGAAGAAGAAGAAGAAGAAGAAGAAGAAGAAGAAGAAGAAGGAGGAGGAGGAGAATGAGAAGGAGAATGAGAAGGAGAAGAAGAAGGAGAAAAAGAAGAAGAAGGAGGATGAGAAGGAGAATGAGAAGGAGAAGAAGAAGAAGAAGAAGAAGAAGAAGAAGAAGAAGAAGAAGAAGAAGAAGAAGAAGAAGAAGAAGAAGAAGAAGAAGAAGAAGAAGAAGAAGAAGAAGAAGAAGAAGAAGAAGAAGAAGAAGAAGGAGAAGACGAAGAAGAAGAAGAAGAAGAAGAAGAAGAAGAAGAAGAAGAAGAAGAAGAAGGAGGAGGAGAATGAGAAGGAGAATGAGAAGGAGAAGAAGAAGGAGGAGGAGGAGAAGAAGAAGAAGAAGAAGAAGAAGAAGAAGAAGAAGAAGAAGAAGAAGAAGAAGAAGAAGAAGAAGAAGAAGAAGAAGAAGAAGAAGAAGAAGAAGAAGAAGAAGAAGAAGAAAGAAGAAGAAGAAAAAGAAAAAAAAAGAAGAGAAAAGAAGAAGATGACGAAAGACATTAATTATCAGCAGCAATGTCGCGTCACTAAGATTCCCTACATATTTACAATTAACCATGAGTATTTTCAAACACCATAATTCGTGTTCAGTTATATCGTAATAGAAACACTTGAAGTTTCTGTTGATTTATATATAGCTATCTTAAAAAAAGGGTACTATTTAAATAGCTCTTACTATTTGCAAATACATATCGACCTTATTGCACGGAGGACACGCAGAAAGAGAAGAGGAATAATGGAGAAAATGATTGCAGATATATCTGAGAGTTTAGGTAGGTGCTTGGCTAGACACACAAAAAACGTCACACTTTGAACCAGCATTCCCGAAGGGGGAGCTTTAGGTTATAACTGTGTCCAAGTTATGTGCACCGTAGAAAATGGCTTATCAGTGCGCGCCACCAAGAGCCCTGAAAATGACACCTGCAGTATAGATGCGATCAAAGGAGACAGACCCAAATCCTGTCCCGACAGGCGACGAAGCCTTCTACAGGCGAGGCAATGAGCCAACCGGTCGTCGCTGAGCTGAACGTCTCAGAAGATGCACATTCGATACATGTGATGGCAACAAGTGACCTGAAATCTTATGCTTTAATTGTGAAAGACTTTTCTTAACACGAGCAGTTCTTTCTAGTCACACTCGCCATCGCCATGGGCTGTGGCTATTTTATCTCCCTACAGCAGAGCGGTCACCAGTCTGTAAGGGTCGGAGGGGGGGGGGGGGGGGAGGGTATGGGGTATGGGGTAGTTAGGGGGCGTGGTTGATGCGACCCTTCATAAGGGCAGATGAGGAAAGGGAAGGGGAGAAGGCGTTTCAGTTGCCGCAACCTATACAGGACTTTGCTGAACCAACTCCAGCATTCTTTTGGCTGTTGTGGTTTTTCTACGCAAGTTTACGACCTGTAGTTGCCACCTGGACGGTCGGGTCTCGGTACCGCAGTCGAATTTCATGCAAGGCGGTCTGCTGCCAAATCTTTTGCAGCCGGGATCGAACAAGGCATCCAGACATTACGAAAACGCGTTCGCGCCGTCTAAGCCACAAACGCCGACCGGAAGGAAGGGGGGGGGGGGGGGCTGGAGGTTTTAGTAACGGTCGTCAAATAATTTGATTTTAAGTGCATTTGTACTTCTAATGATTCAGACTTTCAGCTTTAACAGTCATGAAAAGAAAACAACATTGCCAGCTTGGTGTGGACAGTGATCTCCGTTGTGCTGTGCCGAACATCAGACCAACAGTAGCTATATCATCAAGACAAAGCAGTGCCAACCATCACTTTTATATTTGGACACTAAATTGCTAGTTGTTAGTGATTGTTTCTTTTAGTTGTTTGACACTGTGAATTATGGGCGTGTTTTTCTCCAGATTCGTTTTAACAGTACCTGGGATTTTATTTCTCGTCTTTTATTTACATTTTGATTTGCTGAGCGGTAGATGAGGGGACGACATGGGGTCCTGCTAAATACTCAAGGTTGGTGTCACCTGAAATAAGGTTGCATACCACTACTATGTCGGCTCTGTGGCTAAGTCGATGTGAACGCTTCGTAATGCCGGGATGCCGGGTTCGATCCCAGCTGCGGGCCATGTGCCTTGCGTTGGTTTCGACAGTGGTATCAAGAAATCCGACCGTCCAGGGGCAATGGCAAACTACTGGAAGTAAATTTGCCTAGAAAAACCACACAAAAGCCCTGGGCTTTTGGGTTGGTTCTGCAACGTCTTGTAAAGGATACGCAACCTACCTAACCACTACTATATAAAGCACAGTATTACACTGTTGTGTGGAACAATAGAAAAGTGCAAACAACAAATAATATATGTTTTTCTTGCCAATGTTTTAGCAACGAGACACAGAGGAAAGATGTTCTCCTTGATCTTAATTGCCATGACTGTTTTCCTGCAACCATCCCAACAATCCGTAAATATGTCTTTTGTTTCCTCTTTTTTCTTCACATTTCTTACTTCCGCTGTCTTTGCTTCCTTCGCCTGTATTTATCGTTTCATTTTACTTACTTTTGTCTTTCATTTACATAACTTATGTCATTTACCAAATGATTTCACCTACTTAACTTAATACCCGCACTTCACTTGAATTTTCATACCTCAGTCTCTCGTTTCGCCAACTCTACTCACTTCATTTGCGTTACCCACATACCTTACATTACTCACTTAATTTATTTTAATTACTTCACTCATATTACTTAATTTATCTACATTACGTACTTTATTTACATTGCTTATTTCACTTACTTTAGCCACCCCACCCACTTCACTTATTTACACACACGACTCATCTAAACGAGTCCATTCACTTTACTCATTTCACTTACTTACTACAGTTAGTTTGCTCAGTTTGCTCCCTTTACTTGCTTTACTTTCTTTGCTGACTTCACTCACATAATTTACTTCACTTACATGACTTACGTTACATATATACTTAAATTATTTCACTTTACTTTCTTCACTCACCTCGATTACATTACCCGCATCTCTTACACTACGCACTTTACCTTCTTTACCCAGTCACCTTCACTAACTTTATTGACTTTATTTATCCTTGAATCCCCGTGTGGGTTTCAATGTCCCATTTAAAAAAAAAAAAAAAAATTACCACTGCTCTGAAAAAAGCATGACATGTCATGCATTGGGCCAAAATACGCAGACATCACAGCCAGGTTGTGAATCACAACAGAACGCAGGGTGAACGCAGTAGAAAGAAGAAGAAAAAGACAAAGAAGAAGAAGACGAAGAAGAAGATAAAGAAAAGAAGAAAGACGAACGCAAAAAAAAAAAGAATAAGAAAACGAAGAAGAAGGAAGAGAAGAAGAAGAAGAAGAAGAAGAAGAAGAAGAAGAAGAAGAAGAAAAAGAAGAAGAAGAAGAAGAAGAAGAAGAAGAAGAAGAAGAAGAAGAAGAAGAAGAAGAAGAAGAAGAAGAAGAAGAAGAAGAAGAAGAAGAAGAAGAAGAAGAAGAAGAAAAATAACAACAACAAAAAGAAGAAGAAAAAGAAGAAGAAGAAGAAGAAGAAGAAGAAGAAGAAGAAGAAGAAGAAGAAGAAGAAGAAGAAGAAGAAGAAGAAGAAGAAATCTCCTTATTTACTATTACAATGATAGCGTGAACTACAATTTAGATTGACTATCAACAGACAAACACACCCCCTCCCCCACAA
Organism: Candidula unifasciata; assembly: GCA_905116865.2. Taxonomy (NCBI): domain Eukaryota; kingdom Metazoa; phylum Mollusca; class Gastropoda; order Stylommatophora; family Geomitridae; genus Candidula; species Candidula unifasciata. Next base: position 329,127 of record CAJHNH020005802.1, on the reverse strand, counting down.
ATCGTCCTGGGTGCCATTGATGTACAGACGAACGAGGTTGAGGACAGACGTGTCATGTTGGGCCCTGCACCTTTGGTCTCTTGCACGGACGAGGACCCGGCCAGGGCGACTATCCAGTCAATATCTCCCAACTCACAATGCGGCCTCAAGTGTTTAAGTCTGGAGCCATGTCCAGGTGGCAGCAACACGTCAGGTCGGTTGTAAACGGTTTGTTGTACGTATTTGTCAACCCACTAGCTGATACATGCGCTATTCGTACCAACTTTGTGCTATCAGTGCCGGACATTATCATCAATCATAAATTCTCTTTATGCCTAATGGCACATGAGGCTTTAGAGAGGACTTTCCATGCTTTCCTGTCCTGTGCAATTTTCAGTGCAGTTTTCAATGTCAGAGATGCCGCATTCAGTTCACTCTCCATCGTTCGTCTCCATGTTGTTTTGGGCGCCCTTATTTACTCTTTGGGCGGGTTTGGCCGTTTCAAACATCTTTCTTACATTCCAGAAGCCAATTATGCTGACAGAGGGACTCTGTCCCAAGACCGCCCGACGTTTAGAGCATTTATTTCCTCTTAAAGTTTCAGTAAAGTGGTAGTTTTTTTTTTTACAGGGCAGAGCTGTCAACATTGCGCCCAACCCCCAACCCTGGAGGACCGGGAGGCCATCTTTAGTCTGGCCCCTCACCAATGACCTGTCCGGCTTGGGTGACCCTGCCAGGAACATACGTTCCCGCCGGCATAGCTCATTAGATCATTGAGGCTCTTAAGTTCCCCCACCACTACAAGGTTATGGCCTCTGAGAGGAGAGTGCCAAACATGGACAGTCCTTAAAAAAAACACGAAAAGCAAAATTATGAGATGAGATGTACAAGAAAGGCTGTGGGGAAAAGAAGAATAGAGAGTCACAAATGAACTAAGAAAAACGGTTGGCACAGTACCTGTATATGATTTCATAGAATATCAAAGAATCAAATGGTTTGGTCACTTGGTCAGAATGGAATAAAATCAGCCAGTAGCTTGAGCATACTACACGAGAACAGCAAACTACAAGGCAAGAGGCCGACCAAGAAAGAGATGGGTGAAGGGAGTAAAAGAGATACAACTAAAATGCAGTATAGCATTAACACAAGCTACTCACCTATCAAAAGACAAAAAAAAAAAAAAAAAAAACTGACTCATCTCTGCAACGCTTTACAGCAGTAGGACAAAAGAAAAGAGAAAGAAGGCTCAACCAGGTGTCGTCTCGGTAAAGAAGGTTTGGTTGCAATGGATCCCCAGCACCTCTGTCGCTGGTCATAATTGTACTTTCTCCAAGACTGGTTTTCCTCTATCTCTTAATTATCATGGGTGATCATGCCTCTCCACAATCTGCGATCTCCTGCAGCATGTATCAGTTCGTGTGCCGACACACCTCCATGCCATGCAACAAGACTGTCAAGAGACTTCTCTCGTTGTCTTCCTCTATCTCTCCTTCCGCAGATCTTTCCAGTGGTCACAGCATGTTCCGTTCTCCCTTTTCTCATAACTTTGCCGAAAAATTATGACTGTATCCTTCTGATGTCTGTGATAAGATGTCTTATCATCATCATCATCATAAACCACTTCTGCCGTTAAGCGCCGTGGGGAGGAATAATTTGCGATCCAGTGCACGTTGGCTGCCACTGGCTATTGTCATGCCGTAAAGGCGTAGAGTGTCTTTAATGTTGTCGATCCATGTTTTCCACGGCCGTCCTCTTGATCTGCTGTTTCTCGATGAATTTAATACAAGGTGTCGTTCCCACAATTTGCCCGATATTTTAATTATTCACTCGATCACGGATGGTTAGGTTGGCTGCTCTTCTCAGGCACCTCATCTCGCAGGTGGTAATTTTGCGTATAGTTGTCTTATCATCTCTTAATATTATTCTTTAATTCTATCGATGTCTCTATCTAGTTTCTTCTGCCTTTCTAACCCCACGTGGAACATAGGCCCTCAACCAACTCACGCCAAGTCTTTCTATCCTTCGCTATCGCATGCAGCTCTCTCAATGTCCTCCCCATCTTTTTAATTTCACTTTCTAGCTCTCTTCTCCATGAGTATTTTGGTCTTTTTTTTATTTCTATACCGCTGTGGGTTCAAGTACAAAGACATTCTAGGTATATGGTTCTCAGGTTTTCTCATTGTGTGTCCTATCCAACGCTGGCGTCGTTACTTCACCTCTTGGTCCACTGGAATTCGTTTAGTTCTCTTAAAAAGCTTTACTTTAGGGATTCTATCATACCATTTAATTCCCTCTTTTCTGCGTAGACACCAGTTAAATACATGTTTGTAGTTTATTATTAAGTGCTTTATTGTCCTTGTTTCCGCTCCATACAACAGGACTGATTCGACATCAGAACTGACAATTTAAAGATTACTATTAGTTTGAATTTCTTTTGACACACATTCCCCAATGCTATGAAAGCTCATCTTGCCTTTTGTATTAGTATTTTAATATCTCTATCAGCTCTCACATCTTTATCTACATTACAACCCAAATAGGTGTACGACTCTGCGTCTTGGAGTGGGATACTATTAGGAGAGACCACATAATGTGGTTTGTTCCCCCTTCTTTATCTACATTACAACCCAAATAGGTGTATAACTCTGCGTCTTGGAGTCGGATACCATATAATGTGGTTTCTATCTAGTTTACTTGCAGTCAATTTCTCCTCCCTGTTTGGTTTTTAGATTGTACCCATTTAAAGTCAGATCCACTTAAGCTTAAGTTAGTTCTTCTTCTTTTTAGCGCTTACCGGCTGCAAACTCCGGTGGAAAGTTCTGGTTGTTCGCCAGCCTCTGTCAGTTGGTCTTCTTCTTGAGTTTTGCGTCTGCATCAGTTTTAAATATCTGACTTATTTGTGTTCACACTGTTGGTTTCTCCCTTTTAAGCAGATGCATTCCGACTTCAAAGGAAAACCTAGTTTATAATTCCATCTCGATCCAGAATCGGATGCACGATCTCTAGCCCGACAGCCTTGCATCAAACAGTTGATTAATATCCCCTTTCACGCCTTAGGCGCATCAGGCATATAGGAAGAGCGTTCCATATTTTTTACAGACCAACGACACTGGGTGTGTGTTTTTTTAAATAGATTTATTTTATTCACTATTCGTATTCGTATTCGGCAGAATAGTTCGTCCCGCTATTCGTTTTCGGCCGAATAGTGAAAATCACTATTCGGTTCACCCTAATTTAGACATTTATGTAAAATGAGAGAGAGGGAGAGAGAGAGAGAGAGAGAGAGAGAGAGAGAGAGAAAGAAGAGAGAGAGAGAGAGAGATGGCTACCACTGCAGGCATTGGAAGCTAAGAACCAGGTAACCAGACCCCCAGGACGACCCAGATCTTGCTGGAAAGACAACATCCGAGAGTTCCTGATTGACAGAGGACTGGAATTGAACAAAACCAAACAGAAAACTGATGATAGAGAGGCATGGAAATCTCGCTAGCACTCCTACACCCCAAGGGTATAAGACGACCTGCTTTGTTGAGCCTTGGTTATATTTGAGATCCCTTTGTTGCTGTCGTTGTGTTTGTTGGTCTCGTCTTTACATGGGGTCTTCGTTGCAAAGCGGTTAAGCCGTTTGCTTTGCTCTCTGAAGCTCGTGGTGTTGATTTCGTTGCCTGTGTCGCTCGGTTAATTATTTTTGTTAAACACCCCTGGGGATCATAACTGGAGCTACGGAGTTCGTGTTTTATGCAATACTCTGGACATGAGAGTAACTAATCCATATGAGGTGAAACCGTGCTGCTACCAAGTTGATCTTAGGCTTAGGCGTTGCGAACGTGCTTCGTAATGCCGGGGTACCGGGTTCGATGCCAGCTGCCGACGATTTGACAACAAACCGCTTTGCGTTAGGTCTGACAGTGACATGGAGAGCCAACAGTCCAGAAAGCTATTGCAAACGACTGGACGTAATTTGCCTACCCACAACAGTAAAAAAAAAATGATGTGGTTGTTTCTGCAACTCTCTATAACGAAACTGACTTAAAAAATTTTTATTTCTGCTTCTAATAACTAAGAGTGCAAAAAGACAGATTATTAATAGCATATTCATTCCAACTTTAAGTTACCAGTGCCAAACATTGACACTATCTAAAGCCCATATACGCAAAATCACCACCTGCGAGATGAGATGCCTGAGAAAAGCATCGAACCTAATCATCCGAGATCGAGGGAATAATGAAACTTTCAGGCAAATTGTGGGAACGACACCCTTTACTAGGTTCATCGAGAAACAGCAGATGAAGTGGTTTGGCCATCTCGTTAGAATGCAGCAAGATTAAATACCATCACAAGCACTACATCTCAGAAGATCAACTACAAGAGCAAGAGGACGACCTCGGAAAATAGATCGATAACATTAAAGACACTCTACGCCTTTTGGCATGACAATAGCCAGTGTAGCCAACGTGCACTGGATCGCAAATTATTCCTCCCCACGCCGCTTAACGGCAGAAGTGGTTTATAATGATGATGATGATTTATGCTTCTAACATGTCTATGCTCCGTCGTGGCTCCAGATTTCCTTAGCCTCACCAGTTAATGTTTATGACACGCCTTCTCGCAATAAAACTCATCATTTCTCCAATTCTGCAGAATTCTGCCTGTTCTACGTGCCAGGACAAGGTAAATACAACTACGCTAGCGTACCCCAGTATAATCTGATTATTGCTTGTACAGACGATGTGGAGAAACCAACAGCAGTGCCTCTGATCATGAGGATCGCTCCAAACACCCCGCCAGACTGGGATCCGTCAACGCCAATAGTTGGTAAGTGTGATTGGTCTTTGTTCCGTCACCGCCATTAGTTGGTAAGTGTGATTGGAATTTGTTCCCTCAACGCCATTAGTTGGTAAGTGTGATTGGACTTTGTTCCGTCAACGCCAGTAGTTGGTAAGTGTGATTGGACTTTGTTCCGTCATCGTCATTAGTTGGTAAGTGTGATTGGACTTTGTTCCGTCAACGCCATTAGTTGGTAAGTGTGATTTGACTTTGTTCTGTCAACATCATTAGTTGGTAAGTGTGATTGAACTTTGTTCCGTCAACACCATTAGTTGGTAAGTGTGATTGGACTTTATTCCGTCAACGCCATTAGTTGGTAAGTGTGATTGGACTTTGTTCCGTCAACGTCCTTAGTTGGTATGAGTAATTAGACTTTGTTACATCAACGCCATTAGTTGGTATGTGTGATTAGACTTTGTTCCGTCAACGCCATTAGTTGGTATGTGTGATTAGACTTTGTTCCGTCAACGCCATTAGTTGGTAAGTGTAATAACGTTTCTCTTTGCATCTGTCTGGTCTTATCTCGACCCTATACTTCCCTCTGTTACGATGTAAGTTATAGAAACATAAAGAAATAGTCAGAACACGATGATGGTATTGGTACTTATTTTTCGCTATGGCAAATTAGTCATTCTGTCTTTGTCGTAGATTCTCACTGTCGTTTGCATCTCGTTCACGACTGACTGTCACGACTGGACTACACCTAGACAATAGATTCAATTATCTTTCAGTCTGAATGTCTCGTTCACGCAGGTATCTTAAATCTGGATCACCGTACAACAAACGTTCACAGTCACCCGTGGATATGATTCAGAGTCAATCTATTCAGTCATCCCTTGTGTTCCAAGTCCAAGTACACACAGGGCGTCTTTGGACACATCATTGTTGTTCACCAATGTGCCGTTGGAAGTAATCTTCAAAATTACTGAAGCTGGACATTCAAAAGTCCACATTGGTCAGACTGCTACGTCTTTGTATCGTCAATGTTAAATTCAATTTTTTGGAAACGAGTAACCGTTAAATTGACGGAGTAGCCATGGGAAAACTGCTAGGTCCTATCTTGGCCGACTTCTTTATGGCAAATATTGTAAATAGTAGATCTGCCCACATCAGTGATCTTGTTTTGTACCGTTGGTATCTAGATGACATTCTAATAATAACTGCTGACAAACAGCAAGCCACTGCGTTCCATACCACCATGAACCAGTCACACAGAAACATCACATTATCGTTACAACACAAACATGACAGTACTTTACCAGTTCTTGATGTACTTATTGCACGTAGAAAGGATGGCAGTATCAAAAGATCAGTATACGGAAAAGAAACATGGACAAGCCAGTACCCATTCCAAACGTGGTATAGTAAAGTTTCATACATGAGATTTGTTATTTTTGAAGTTACCTAAATGATTCATGAAAGTAAAAGTAAAAAGTAAAGGACCCTTTCCCACCTCTTTAGGTGTATAGGGCATATAGGGCTAGATCTACATTTTATAGACCAATCGGCACACGATGAGTGGTGTGGTCAGCATCACGCCAGCCGCCTTTACTTCCCAGGACTGCACCCGGTACCCACACAAGGCTGGGTCGACCTGGGAGCCAAGGTGATTTTGGAAAAAAGTCCGGTGCCGCCAGGGAGCGAACCCACGACCTTCCGATAACGATTCATGAAGTAGCGTTAGCTTCACACATTGTGTGCCGAAAGCTTTATTAAAAACTGTTACTATTACATACGCAATTCTCTTCAAGCCGTTGAAATATGCCCGGAACTACTTTTGTATTTTTCTATTTTCCAGACACAAAAACAGTCAGTGCGACGACGCTTAAGGCTGGGGTACCCATATATACTCTCAGAACCAAAGATATCGACGACGACGCCGTCTATTACACCATGACGACCGACCCCAACACCCCGTACCTTAATATTGGATACGGTAAGTCTGAAAGTACATCGAAGGTCAGTGGTATGCTCCGAAGGTTGCTGGCATCTCTTGATGTCAGTGGTACGCTGAAAGTAGATGATATGCTCCGTAGGTGCATTATATGCTCTAAATTTGGATGGTATGCTCTAAAGGTGAATGGTATGCTCTGAATTTAGAGGATATGCTCTAAATATCGATAGTAGGCTCTGAAGGTGGATCGTGTGCTCTGACAGGCACTATATTCTCTGGGCGTGTGTGCATGGTATACTGTGAATTTCGATGGTATGCTCTGAAGGTCAATGTATGCTTTAAAGGTGGATGGTATGCTCTGATGGTCTATGTATACTCTGAAGTGGTATGGTGTGCTCTAAAGATCGCTGGTATGCTCTGAAGATTTACGTATATTCTGAAGTGGTATGGTGTGCTCTGAAAATCGCTGGTATGCTCTGACGGTCTATGTATTCTCTGAAGTGGTATGGTGTGCTCTGAAGATCGCTGGTATGCTCTGATGGTCTAGGTATTCTCTGAAGTGGTATAGTGTGCTCTGAAGATCGCTGGTATGCTCTGATGGTCTATGTATTCTCTGAAGTGGTATGGTGTGCCCTGTATGTCGATGTTATGCTTTAAAGGCGGATGGCATGCTCTGAAGGTGGATAGTATGCTCTAAAGCCCTATGATGTGCTCTGAAGCCCTATGGTGTGCTCTGAAGTTAACAGTGTGTTCTAAAAGTTGTTGGTATTCTCCGAACTTCGATGCTACGCTTCGTGCAGAGTGACTAGAATCGCATGAGATATTCCGAGTAGTTAGAATAGTTTGTATATATCTGGATAAAAAGAAGTCAGATCTGTAAAACGGATTTACACGCAAAGGTCTAGCTCTAGAACAAGTCCAAAGTCCGTAAATGGACGAACATTCAGAGCTGTCCACTGGATTTCACAGTTGGTAAAGGGGCAGCGTGGCTGGGATTTTTTCACGGGGATTTTAACTTCTAATGATATCCCTGGTCTCTGGGTAGTGAGATAGGACGGCCGTGTACATTATTGCACAAGTAAAAATTCCCTTGGCAATTAGCAATTGAAAAGAGTTGCCTAACGGCGCTGCCCAGGCAAACATTTTGAGTTAAAAATATACCCGAAGTATTTCAAGATCCTTGCCGGTATTACAGCGCACATGCACTGTGCTGAGCTTTTTCGGACTCAGACTTGAGTTAGAAGAAGAACGGAGCACTTATGGGTTTCTACGCGTGTGCCATAATGTTGGTCCATTGTTCAAGCCTCAAACCTCACAGCTGGTAAACGTTAACAAGAAAAATATCCATTTATATTATCTTTGTTTAATCTTCCCCCTGTATCCACATACAAGGTCCGACAATTAAGTAATGAGAATGATTTTACTATGGTTAAGACAAAAATGCCATCTATGATTCACAGCACTGTAAAAGAGACAACCTTTGTCTATAATCTGGTAACTTTTCATCGCCACCCGGTAAGCAAACAACAAACGAGCCGCCATTTTGTGAACCTAGTCAGAGGTGCATTGTTACCTAATCAGCATGGAGCAAAAAGGCTAACATTAAATTATGTTTAAACCTCAGAAAAAGCGCCAGTGCTTCAGTTGAATTGATGCGACACGTTTATGGTGATAAATGTTTATCTCGTGCACAGATTTTCAGCTGATATTCACAATTCAAAAGTGGTGTGGAAATGATTACTAATGCAATGTGACATGGACGCCAAATTTCTGTTCGTAATAAGGAACTCAATGCAAAATTCCGAGAGCGGATACAGACTGACTGGCTGACTTTCTACCCCACCAGGACATCACACAAGCGATAAACACCCGATGACACAATGTGCCTCCATGTGAGCGAGGATCACCGTGAAGAGGTCCCAGAAACCGCGTCCAGCCTTTAGGCCATATTTATGGCCAGTCTATATTGGAGTAGGGCTTCAGTTAACGAAAAATTGTATCCTAAAAACTACGAAAAGTATTCACAGAGCAGCTAGAGCGGATACATGAAGATCATTGTTCAACTGTGAGGATGACGGTAGATCAACTTGGTGTTAAAACAGAGAGAATATGTTCGTAAAATTGTAGTGGAAGATTTGGGAAAGAAAGAAAAGTTGCTTGCGGGTTTGTATTCAACACCTGGCAATTTGTTTCTTCTTCTTGACTATGCACCGGCTCCAAAAAGGGGGGTTGGGGGAGGGGGTGGGGTGGGAGGGAGGAAATTGTACAGGAATTTTTAGCCCAAAAACAAGTGCCTGTTCTCAACCATCCACCCTATTTCCCCGGATTTGTCTTCCTGTGACTATTTTCAATTTCCAAAATAAAAGTTGCCATTGAAAAGACGCTTGTTTGACGAAATTGGTGACATCCAAAGGACTGTAACATCCACTTTAGGGGCCATAACAACAGAAGAACTACAGAGGTCGTTTCAGTGTTTGTTAGATCGTGCCACCCGCTGTATCAATACACAAGAGGCTTACGTAGAAACAAAAATACAGGTTACATCTTCAACAGTTGATTTAAAAAAATATTTATTGAATTAGTCTCATTACCTAATTGTCGGACCATGTATAGTCTCTCACCACCACTTTCTATTTATAGTATAGAAACTGCCTTTCTATAGAAATTTATTATATCTAGTGATCCCCTTGTCAAATGCAATTTTTCGTTATTTGAAGCCCTACTCTGGCTCTTGCCAGGGGCTGCAATATAGCCCGGCCATAAATATGGTCTAATGGCTGAACGTGGTTTCCGGGACCTCTCCATGGTGATCCTCATCCACGTGGTGTCTCTTTGTGTCACAGGGTGTTTATTGCTTGTGTGCTGTCCTGGTTGGGTAAAACAAGATACCTAACTATTCTTTATCTTCTTCATGTCGCTGTTGGCACATAAGGCACTCACAAGTGATCTCCATTGCTGCCGGTCTGCTGCTTTTCTGCCCATGGTATCTTATGTCAGTTTCCATTCCTTCATTACCCGTTCTACTGTCCTTCTCCAGGTTTCCTTAGGTCGTCCACGTCTCCTTTTCCTATCTGCTGTCCACCGGAGAGCTGTTTTTGCCAGAGTATCACAAAGCATTCTGCAAACATGTCCAAGCCATCTTCATCGTCTTACTTTTATAACATTTGCCAGTGATGCACATTCTGTTTTCCTCCTCAGCTCTTCATTTATGATCTTGTTTAGCCCAAATTTTCGTAGAATTCTTCTTAAACATTTTTCAAGTCTCAAGTTTGTGTGTAATTTCCTCTGTCATTTTTCAACATTCACTGTTGTATAATATTCCCAAAATTGTGCTCTTGTATATTCTGTCTTTAAACTAAATCCCTTTGACTTCCATATATTGTTAATTGTAAGCATGGCAAATGCTTGATTTCCTTTGTTTATTTTTGATGTTACATCCTTTCATGTTGCCTGTGTGTTTCAGCTAATGGAGAGATTACTTCCAACACGGACGGAAGGTTCATCTGTACAGACAAGATTCGAGCCATGGTGACCGCCACCGACAAACACAACCCACCGATAGGGCCTTATAGAGTGGATTTTACCTTCAATCGTAAGTCAGAGCCTTATGATTTGCTGCTATGTCATCTTCTTCTTGTTTGTTCACCGGCGGTAAGCCCCGGGTTGTTCGTCCATTGCGGCTTTGTGCCAGAGTTTTGCGAGTACTTCCGTTTTTACTGGGTTATTCGTGTGCAGTTGGTTGTTGCTTGCCGCACGGGCAGAGGCGCTCCAACTTCGAAAGAAGTCCTCAATTAGTCGACTTTTACGAATTTCTTGTTGAGAAGGCAGTGGGTCTATTCTTGTTTTTCTCATAATGGGGTCCCAGAACCCACACGGGGAGCAGCTATATCATGAAAAAGATCGAATAAACTATTACTGTAAACTATTACTGCTGCATTTACTACTGCTTCTGTTACTAATACCGCTACTGCTACTATCACTGCCGCTGCAACCACCACCACCACTACTGCTGCTACTAGTTACAACCACTGTTACTTCTTCTTTTTCTCCTTATTTCCCCCACCCCTCCTTTTCTTCCTCTCCATTCTTTGAAAAGTACAAGCGGTCAGCTTCCCAATATCATAAACGCCAAGTGAACTTGCGGCTATAGTGCTTTTATCAGCACATTAAATCTACAGTACCATAAGAACGAAAACACAATTGCACAAAATCACTTAGCTGATGTATCTCCGATAGAAATCCTGTCATGTCTGACCAGTAGAATATCTGAAATGTGTGTCGCCACCGGAAGTAAATACCAAGCTGAAAAAGCCGCCTGCGGCAATGCATATTTTAACCACTTGATTCTTTAGCATGAAAGGACTCTAGGGTCAAGAACCATTAACGGCACAACAGGAAAATAAATAAAATAATGCAACGAAACATTACAAAATCGCACAGTCTATATTTAAGGTGTTGATTGGGGCAAACATAGCTGACTAAAGGCTATAGCGTTTACTATCTGATGCGGCAAGGTTAAGATGGGTTGGGCGATAAATAGGGTCTGAATCTGCTGGAGACGTAAAGACTTTACTCCTGTCTCAGTACATAAGCACCAAACCCACGACGACTATATGGTACTCTGGTTGTACAGTCAAACTCAACTACATCCGCAATTAGGTTGCTTTGTAATTGACAGGAGCCCCAGTATGAATAGTTCGAATAGTGACACGTTGGGTCACATGGTGGTAATGACTCTATAAGCGGCCCTAGTAGGGTTCAGCTTCATAAAATGACTGAGTTATGAAGCTCTCGCTGGTTATCCAGGCTGTGGGGAAAAACAGGCATCGGGATATGCAAGACAGGTTCTGGAACTTCGCATCCCTGGTAAGGCATGTTAGGTTGCAACCGGATGTAACAACGGGACACACTAACTGGCTGAGACTAGGTGTGTAAACCTTTCAAGATTTAGCACACGTGGTAAGAACAAGTAAAGGACCAATGTCCACGTCTGCAGGTGTGTTAGGCATATAGGACAAGACCTATATTTGATTGACCAATCGGCATTCGGTGGGTGATGTGGTTAACATATATGCCGGTCGCCTTTACTTTCCAAGACTCCACTTGGTACACAGAGCAGACACCCCGCTGCATAATCCTCTACAGTTATGAGTTTTCATAATTCCCTATTTTACCTGTTACCTGGTCCCACAGGCGGGACATCACCCACTGCCTTGTGCAGTTGCAGTAAACACCCAAGTGGGGCCAATGGGCGAGTGGGTCACCGGTCGAGTATGTGGCTGTGAGCAGTCATCCCATGAATGCCACAGAGTCCGGTGCTTTATTAATATCCTACCTACAGATGACGCCACAGGTCAGTCCAAAATTTTAGAGGGTGGTAAGACTGGGTACCCGGCTTTCTGAGGCTTTTAACGACACTTAAACATCTAGAACTGGCCCTAACCCCAACCCACCTACTTCTCACAAGAGAGTGCAGTCTAGGCCCTACGACTACATGCAGCCAAGGTCCCACGACTGCATGCAGCCAAGGTCCCACGACTGCATGCAGCCTATCTACCACCGTCTGAAACATTAGACTGCCTATTGACCTGTGCATTTCCCCTGTTTGGGGTAGGATATTGATAAAACATCCACAGTCCTTCTCAGGATCACTTGCTGGTGAGCAGTTATCAGCCATGAATATGGAGCAAAAAAAAAAAAAAAAACACACACACACACACAGACCATAAATACATCTAAATGCCCTGGCAGCTTCGCTGCTAGGAGCATGTTGATCGTGGTCGACTTTTTATTTTTTGTTCTTTTCTTGTACTTCACCCCTTCTCAGTGCGCTACAAGATTTCGCGGCGAGTTCTCGGGAAAGTCCAATATTAAAGGAGATGGGGGTGAGGGGATAAGGGTAAGTTTTAGTCGGTGTTCATTTCACACCTTAACACTCCTATACTATAGGACTTTCCTGGGGATTCCCCATAAAATCTCGGATGTCCCGAGATAGGGTGAGAAAAAAACACACCATATGTGGTTCTAATATGGCGACTATGTGTGTATAATTGCAGCGACGAACACAGTTCCCTATGTATCTAACCTTGACGCCACTGTCACCATCAACGAGAATGTCGGGGTAGGGTTCACGGCCTATGACATTAAGGTGATTGATCCTGTAGAGTCATCTCGACTGACAGTGACCATGAGATCACAAACTGACTCCGGCATGGAACAATATACGTTTGAACCCAACGGCAAAGGTGAGATTACGTGCAGCCTTATGTCCGGTAGATTTCATGAATGTGTTTTAGATGGGGAACGTGGTAAGTAAAAGTAGAGGACCCTTCTTCATGCTTTTAGGCATATTGGGCACAGGAGGCTAGACCCATATTTTATAGACCAATCGGCATTCGGTGAGTGATGTTGTCAACATCACACCGGTCGCCTTTACTTCCCAGGACTCCAGTTGGTGCTGGAATACGTGCAGATTACATGCAGCCTTATGACCGGTACATTTCTTGAATATGATTTGTGTGAGGGATGTAGAGTTATTGACTGTGACCAGTGCACAGGCAGAAACTGTTCAAAACATATTTACACCTGTCCTTGGTCATCATAGAAACAGATTCCATACCAGGAGCTTGGCCAGTGTAGATAAGATCAACCGTTCCACGTTCTAGGGCATCAACTTCAGAGACAGCTAGCCAGTAGTCTACACACAAATAAGCTAGATCTGTAAAACTGATGTGCACACAATGCTGAAGTCCTGGAGCAAGACACGAATCTTGAAGTGGAAGAACAGCCGGGACTTCGAGTTTACAGCCAAGTAAATGCGAAGAAGAAGAAGAAGAAGAAGAAGAAGAAGAAGAAGAAGAAGAAGAAGAAGAAGAAGAAGAAGAAGAAGAAGAAGAAGAAGAAGAAGAAGAAGAAGAAGAAGAAGAAGAAGAAGAAGAAGAAGAAGAAGAAGAAGAAGAAGAAGAAGAAGAAGAAGAAGAAGAAGAAGAAGAAGAAGAAGAAGAAGAAGAAGAAGAAGAAGAAGAAGAAGAAGAAGAAGAAGAAGAAGAAGAAGACGATGAAGAAAGTGAAAAAAAAAATGATGGGGATAAATAATAATAAGAAGAAGAAAGAGAGGTGGAGAGGTAAAATAGTAGTAGAAGAACAACCAACTAATGAACGAACGAACGTTTTTTTTCAAAGGGTTACTTTTTGGGCACGAGTGTGACTATCATTCTCTACTCATCTGTAATTACTTAGGGACTCTACCCCACTATGACCACCTAAATGTGACCTAGCCATCTGAGACTTCGAAGACTGACCCCTGAGACAATTGTAGTGAAGCCTTCTGCTTTCAATAGCTCAGTGTTAGTTGTTCTGTCATCTATGGACTGGAGAAACATCATCAATGCCATACCAAAGACTAAACGCTGTGAGGCTTTCAGTTTCGTGGAGCATGACTTGTCACTGAATTGAACTGCATACCCTGTGGCTACCGACTGGATCAGCAAGACAGGAAAACCAGACGTGAGCCACTCGTCTTTACATCTACCAGAATGGGAGTTTTTTGTCTAAAAACACTTGGGGACTTAGGAGGCGATCGGATCACTTATGGTCATGTCCGATGTGCGATAAACATAAGTCTTTCAGTCTATTAGTCTGGTAGTCTTAGTTTCAGCTTCACAGCAAACGGGTCACCATATCTTTGCTCCGCTCCTGTGCCAACGAAAAACACACATAATGTTTATCACAGTCCCTTGTGGAAAGATTGACAGACTGCTGTCTCAGCATATCTAGAATACGCATGCATTAAAAGCATACGGTAGCCATCCGAAGTGCTAACACAGACAGTCCAACATTAGAAATGCAGTTCATCATTGATGATAGCAGAACTTGTCGCCAACAGATCAGCAGTTGCCCACGCGATCAATTTTAATCACATACGGGCACCGACAGACATCGCGCCACTTTCTGAATCTACTATTCACACCACCACGCTGGTCCATTTGAAAAAAACATTCCAAATTCAATCCGCAGCTCACAGTGTCACGCCATGCATTCAACTCAGAAGCTGTGCGACGAAACTATATCCAGTCTACAAATGGAGCAAAAATGCATCGGCCACCGTCCGTCAGAAGCAAAAAATTTGCCTCTGCTTCGAACAGTGCCGCTGCCTAGCGTCCATTTTAACCGGAAATGCGATAAAGATGATTTTGAAATGAACAGTGAATAATGTTGTCCTGCCACTTAATGCCAAGCAGTCTTCTTAGTCGTTGACTTTGAAAGCTATTGAGCCGTTTCTCCCGGTACCAATAACTCGACCATGCGTCACTGCCCCAAAGAAGAGTGTCTAATTTAAGTGACTCGATATTGTTACGCTTCGTGAGTTTCAAGCAAATCGTCTTGTTTCCTAAGCCATTTTACTGCTTTGTCATCAGACAGATACTGTAGAGTTTTGGGAAGTCCCATTCTGGTCTCAGAAACTCAGCAAAGTGAAAACCCAACTGTGCATCCAATTGGTAGTGGATGGTAAATACACTGCAGTGTGGCCAGCGCAGCTATAGGAACTGAGTATCTAGTGGGATAAGTGGACATCTCAGGCGTTAGCAGGAATATCACAGATCAGGGCACTGACCTGCCCTAGCAATTCAAAAGGTTGCTGAAGGCTGAGGACATAGTCTAAAATCACGTGAATGTTGAAGTTTAAGGTTTGAACAACAGATCAACATCATGGCAGACGTGTAGTAACCCTTAAGTGCCCCGTTCTTCTTCTAACTCAAGTCTGAGTCCGAAGAAGCTCAGCACAGTGCACAGGCTCTGTAGCACCGGCGTGGATCCTGAAATTCTTTGGGTAGATTTTAAACTCCTAATTTTGCCCAGGCAGCCCTGTTAGGCTACTCTTTTCGATTTCCAACTGTCAAGGGATTCTTTACGTGCGCAACAATGCACATGGGCGTCTGATCTCACTACCCAGAGACCAGGGGGAATTACTAGAAATCAAAGTCCACGTTATAAAATTCCAGCCCTTACCGGGGATTGAGCCCGGAAGCTCTAGCACTAGAGGCATACACAATGACTTGAGACCACGCCGCCCCTACGTAGATGTGCAAAGCAAGGGGAAACTAACACATTATTGTCTGAAAAAACTTATCAGGGAAGGCAAAAACAAACACATGTATTCTTACAGATCAGAAGAAATAAACAGCATCTTGTCTCGGAATCTGAAATATTTTGGCTATATGATGAGCCATGGCGGATTGCAAACAGTTATAACAGAGGCTATTATAAGGGGACCACGAATGAGGAGCAGAAGCCGACCAGCACGAAGATGGGCACAGGATACATGTGAGTTCCTGAATATGAAAGCACAGGAGGTGGGAGAGCTGGCAAGAGACCGAGTTTCTTTCAGCGCACTGTGGTGACAGCGACGTTCTGCAATGGACCTGCTTCATGATGATGATGATGATGATAATGATGATGATGATCAGACACCTCCAATTAAATGTCTTCTACTTCAGCATTACAAGCTCTTGAGGTTAACCACGACCGATTGTACAGGCCTGCACTCGTCTCTGTGACCGACCTTCTACGTCCCGTTGGTCACTCTAAGTGCGTGTAGGTCTGTCTGTTTACGATCTTTACATCATGCTCTACACGCCCATTCATCTCTTGTGTGTACAGAATGTTATAGCTAGCTCTAATTCTAACTGACATGTACGTATCCGCCAGGTGGGACAGTGAAGACAAAAAGAAACCCAAACTTTGAGCAAAAAGACACCCAGCGCGTCACTCTCTACTTTGACGTCGATGATGGCTTCTGCAAAGCTAACAAGACTTATTCACTGACAATCAACACTGCAGACGTCAACGAGCAGCCGACTTTATACCCAAGTACCCTCCAGAGCTTGGAGGTGTACGAAGGATATGTAAGACATTAATAATATCTTTTTGTTTAGTCTTTTCTCTTTAGATTTCTATTGTGTAGCTTGACATCTCACGGATGGGATGTTAGCGTCCTAAGGAAATGTTTTTTTATATCATAAAGGTGAGTTGGGAAACTAACAGGCAGATTGACTCACTGGTTCTGCACCACTTGGAAGTGAATTGACATATGACAAACTAGAGGGCCTTTTAGGAGCGAGTGAACAGTGCGGAGGCACAAATAGATCATTACGATTTCTGGAGAACGGCGCTGGAGGGAGTTACCAGATGATTCGGTCGACGACGCTCAACACTCAAGTTAAAGGCGAGACAGGTGTACAATCAGATAGTTACTGGTACCATCGGAATTGGAACTCTTTGCTTGCTGCTAAAGATGGTGACGGAGAGATTGTGGGAGTGTCCCTACGGCTATATTGCGGATTCTTAATTCAACATTCAACAAAGGGTGAGAACTAACAATCTGCAAATCCCGAAAACCCTGTTTAATCGTAAAGCTATATAACACATTTGCGAGGGACGGTCAAAAGTAATGCCTCCTAATATATAACTGTATTCAATAGACAAGAAAACAGGTAAATTTCAAAATGAAACGTAGCCACAGTGTCGGACAGCGCCCACGTCAACTACTGAATAACAGGTAAATTTCAAAATGAAACGTAGCCACAGTGTCGGACAGCGCCCACGTCAACTACTGAAAAACAGGTACATTTCAAAATGAAACGTAGCCACAGTGTCGGACAGCGCCCACATCAACTACTGAATAAGCCTTAGCGTAGGACAGCGCTAACATGCACTGTTGAATTAGCCCCAGCTCCAGACAATGCTTACATCCGCTGTTGTATTATCCCCAGCTTCAGACAGCGCTAACGCCTACTGTTGAATTAGCCCCAGCGTCGGATAGTGCTCATATCTACTGTTGAATTATCCCCAGCGTCAGACAGCCCTAAAGCCTACTGTTGAATTAGCCTCAGCGTCTGACAGTGCTCACATCCACTGTTGGATCAGCCTTAGCGTCTGACAGTGCTAACATCCGCTGTTGAATTAGCCCTAACGTCGAACAGTGCTAACATTCACGGTTGGATCAGCCCCAGCGTCCGACAGTGCTTACATCCACTGTTGAATTAGCCCCAGCGTCGGACAGTGCTAAAATTCACGTTGAATTAGCCCCAGCGTCCGACAGTGCTTACATCCACTGTTGAATTAGCCCCAGCGTCGGACAGTGCTAAAATTCACGTTGAATTAGCCCCAGCGTCAGAAAGTGCTAACATCCACTGTTGAATTAGCCCCAGCGTCAGAAAGTGCTAGCATCCACTGTTGAATTAACCCCAGCGTCAGAAAGTGCTAACATCCACTGTTGAATTAGCCCCAGCGCCAGAAAGTGCTAACATCCACTGTTGAATTCGCCTTAGCATCGCACAGTGCTCACATCCACTGTTAAATCTTCTTAAACATTCTTCAATCGTTCTTGGATGCGAACTGGGGTCTTGCCTTCTTCATTGAAGAATTATATGCTATGACGTTAATTTTAACCGAACGTCCGTTACATTGGTGCCACCTTTTGCTGAAACAGGTTGTTACCAGTGTTGCCACTTTTCTTTGACAAAAAAGATCCAAAACGGGGTTAAAAAATATCTAAAAAGATCTAAAATTGCGTGGAAAATATTTAAAAAAAATATCCAAATGAAAAGAGTCACAAATTACAAAACTATTGAAATGACTTACCCTATAGACACATGTCCTCATCTTCACTGATGTCTGCTTCACAAGATCCACAGGATAAACTTAGCTTGGATGATGAAGTTGAAGCTTCAGATCCCAAATTACTCTGGTATGCTTTAGCTGTTCCTATTTCTTTTAATACACAATCAGGGAGCTGATAAGTGGAACAGCATTTTCCTACTCTCATCAGGCCAAACCTTATTGTCAAGATAGCATTTAAGAGGTCTAATTTCATCCTGTTTCTTAGGTTAGATTTGATGTAATTCATAGCACTGAAAACTCTTTCTACGTCAGCATTTGAGGGGGGTAGTATCATGGCAGACATGGCACATTCAAAGAGTTTACAGAATGGACTGTTCGATGAGGCATCTTTAAATTGTCTCACTTCACTCCAAAACGCTTGTTTCTGTTTTGTTTGTCCATTCAACTAAGTTTATTTTGGTTAACTGATATTCTGCTTCCGCGACACTATTGTCAGTAGCCCCTAAAAATTTCATAACTTTACAATATTTAGGTATGTCCTTTACTGGCTGAAGTATGTTGCTCACAGAAAAGAGTGAAATATGTTTCAAAACATCTAGATTTTCAGGAAGTCTCTGCTTTAGTTGCTTGAACAATGAGATAAGGAAATCTTGACAGCGTTTTCTTAAGTTGTTCTCTTCATTCTCTGTTAACAGTCCTTTTGTTTTTAAATCATCAATTTTTGATTCAATTTGATATCCAAGGTATGGCTTAGGAGCCAAATAGCTCTCTATAGTGCAAGTGAGCAAATAAACTTTTGAAGTTGGTAACACCAGTCTTTTACCAACTGAGTAAAATAGCAAAGTGAGATCGTCAAGTAATTTAACTTTATCAACATGTTTGGATTCGAACAGTTTATTAACTTTTTGCACTTCCATTAGAATAGGTTGTAAAAAAGAGAAGGAATGCCACATTTTTTACATCACTGTACATTTCATATAGTATCTCAGCTGTGTAGCACTTTTCACTTTGTCTTATTATTTCAAAGTGTGTCTTTAACTCCAACCATTGGTTCAGAATTCTTTCAACAGCTGGTTGTATTGATAACCACCTGGTTTTGCAATCTGACAGAATTTTCAGTGGTGTGGAACCATTATTTAAGGCTGAATACAATGCATTGTATTGCTGTTGTCTGACAAATGATTTTGAAAACCAGTTATGTGTTTCAGCAATAAGGTATTCCAAATTCCTTGGTAAACATTCAGATGAAGCATGTGATAATGCTAGCTGCAATGAATGACACATACATTTTATAAGTATTAACGATGGGATAGCTTCCTTCAACTTGGCATAAACGCCATTGTTTATGCCAACCATCACTGAGGCATTATCGGTACCAATTGCAACAAAATTTGTCAAGTCTAACTGTTTGCTGATTAAAAGGTTCTTCAGTTCTTGAACTATACTTTCTGCATCACACTTTTCCAATTGAACTAGTCCAAGATATGTAGAAACTACTTTGTCTGTATTGTTGCTGTAATATATAATACACACACCAAGCACTTTCAGTACCGAAATATCATTTGATTCGTCTAATAATAAACTATATCTATTTGTAGAAATATCACTGATCAAATCTTTTTCGAAGTGAGAAAATAAAGTATTTCTTATAATATGTGTACACTTGCTGTGATGCATTTTCTCATCATCCATAACTTTACTGTCAGAAATTATGTTTTTAAACAAATCAATCAAATGGTCACAGTTTGAAATTGCACAATGACAACTTAAAAACATTGCGACCGACCCTTCAACTTTTGATTATTCATTTATCAGTGTACTTCTGAAAACAGATGTCAGCGGTGTAATATCTTTGAATGGAACTGCAGTTTTATGCTTGTTAGTCTCTGCATGCTTCTTTAAGTCTTGTATTTTCGCTTTAATTTCACCCTTGCAGTACTTACAACGAGCCTTGGTTATATTCCCAGGAACTGCCATCACCCAGTCTTTAATTTTGTCATCATGCAAATACTCTTTCCGAAATTTTTGCTCATACTTCACTTTTGGCATGTTGAAAGGTTTTTTCAAAGTGAAAGCCACACAAGAAGGTGAGCAATTATTTTTTTAAAAATCACATGAAAAAGAAACACAAAGTCAGCATCACAGCTATACTTCACAACACAGTGAGGATACGGTTGAAACAAAGTTAGTATGATTTACGCGCGATTTCGATTAATCAGCACCGGGGTTGTCAGATATTTGAGTGTTGACCTTAGTGAGATTTCAAAGTTTAAGTAATGGCAGTTGCCACAATGTACGTGCCAGACCAAAACAAAAATATTTTATAAATATTTTACTCAATAATTATTAAAATGACACTAAAAGAAAAAAAATCTATAAAATATCTAACTCCATATGAGAAATATCTAGAAAAATATTTAGTATCTAAACGTCAAAAATAGGATCTAAACGCAATGAAAAAGATCTAAATTTGGATACAAAATATCCAAAGTGGCAACACTGGTTGTTACTGAGTATTACAGTGCAGAAAAGTGTTTGGGGAATCCCGCTAAATTTACAGATAGCACACCGACACGGCATTTACATAGATTACAAAAAGAAATGAGTCATTTACTTTGTCACCGTCCCTCGTTTATTTGTGCACGAAAAAATGATTACGAACTAACCTGTAGCTTAGAGTGGGCGGGTTGTTGTGGTGGTGACTTGAGTGGGCGGATTGTTGTGGTGACTACAGTGGGTGGGTTATGATGGTGACTTGAGTGGGTGGGTTGCTGTGGTGGTGACTAGAGTGGGTGGTTTGTGATAGTGACCAGAGTGGGTGGGTTGTGGTGTTGATTAGAGTGGGGAGGAGGATTGTGATGGTGACTAGAGTGGGTGGTTCGTGGTGGTGATAAGAGTGGGTGGATTGTGGTGGTGACGAGTGGGTATGTTGTGGTGGTGACGAGTGGGTATGTTGTGGTGGTGAATAGAGTGAGTGGATTTTGGTGGTTACCACAGTTGAGGGGGTGTTTGTGATGATGAATTGATTGGGTGGGTTTCTGTGTTGATTAGAGTGGGTGGGTTGTGATGGTGTCTAGAGTTGGTGGTTTGTGGTGGTAATTAGAGTGGGTGGATTGTTTTAATGACGAGTGGGTATGTTGTGGTGGTGATTAGAGGGGGTGGATTGTGATGGTGACAATGGACTATGTGGATGCCTTTATTCTTTTTTTTTTTATACCAAGGGAACTGGGCTAGGGAAATAGCCCCAAGGTCTGTGACATCTATAAGATTGATATGATCAAAAGCTAATTATTGTCGCAATTTCACATCCATCCAAACCCAAAACTGGTTTTAGTACTTCTGGTAAAGTAAAACACTCACAATTTGAACTCTTTGAGGCCCAAGGAACGCATCACACGTTCATAGGTTCCTACCTAGAAGCCCAATGAACGGATGATGGGCCAATTTTATTGCTTTCTTTACTACCCACTTGGCCTGTGACGCTAAACCCCCTGGAGCTCAAAGAGTTGAAACAATAAATTGTGGTCTGAAAGGACGTTATGTTAAGAATAGCTGCGAACTAGCTCTGTTTCTTTTGAGAAACGCCTGGCCAAACTAGAAGGGAACAGATTATGGAACACATCGGAGGACATAAGAACAAAATAATAAGAAGAATGAAACGTACCCAGGATAACCCACGATCAAGGGGGAAAAATCAGAAAGATAAGAAAAACAGGAACACATTGGGACAGACAGGAAGGAGCTGGGGTACATATCCCAAGTTTAGCCACTCAAGTGACACAAACAAACCAGACCACAAATATAACCGGAGACTGTTGGCAGCTCGCTGCGGGTTGAACGTGGTCGTGTTTTGGAATTTTTGTTTCTAGAATGGAACTGGAACTACAGTGAATATATGTTTTCCAATTGCCTTTGGCGACCAGTGTATAAGGGTCGTTCCACCAAAAAGGGGCCGCGACCCACAGGTTGAGAACTAGTGTAGATGCTAACTATTGCCGTAGCACACTGATTATACAGGCGTTGTTTTCCTCTCCTCACACACCCCTCCTTGCCGGTTCTACTCCTAATTTCTTTTTCACTCATTCTTCTTCTTCGTCTTCTTCTTCTCTTCCACATTTTTCCTCATCGAAGTGGGGGGGGGGGGGGTGGGGGGGGGGGAGATGTAATGTTCGTTGATGAGCTCTGTCAAGAGCACTTTTAGGACTGATGTTTATTTCTGTAAGGCTGTTCTTAATGCCATCACTCCATATTTTTCCGAGGTCTTCCATTCGCTCTATACCCATTGTAACGTTTTAGTGTGGCTCGCTGTGGCGGATAGTACTAGGGCATTCTTGTTAGGTGTCCAAACCACTTCATTTGTTGTTCTTTGATGACCTGTAAGACTAGCTTTATTCCTAGCATTCGTCTGATTTCATGATTTCGTATTCTGTCTTTCCCTGAAACTCCTGCAGCTCTTCTAAGGCATTCCATCTCTGTTGTCACAATTTTAGGTTCATTGGAGGATGTAAGTGTCCACGTTTGGCATTGATAGCATAGTGTTGGCCAAAAAAATACTTCTGATAAGATTCACCTATTCTAACACATTTAATTTCATCTGGATTGAAAAACCTATATTCACTGTAGTTATGAAGTAGTAACGGAAATAATTTTATGGTTGCGGGACACTCAACATGAGGTACTGTATTAAAGGGTCACAGAAATCGATCAGGAAACCATCAGCCCCAGCACAAGACGACTATTTTATTATTGACAGATCAAGTTATTATCCTCCGCCTCAGAACAGGGCCCAACCAATTACGTAACCACATTTACACAAAATTCAAGATAGGCGTATCAGCCATGTGCACCTGTGGAAAGGTCTGACTGGCTGACTTTCTACCCCACCAGGACATCACACAAGCGATAAACACCCGATGACACTAAAGTGCCACCATGTTGATGAGGATCGCCATGGAGAGGTACCAGAAACCGCGTTCAGACATTTGGACATATTTATAGCATGCCTATATTACGGCCCCTGGCAAGAGCCAGAGTGGGGCTTCAAATAAAGAAAAATTTTGTCCTTAAAAGGACGCGCTATATATAACTGTGGAAAGGTGCCCCAGACAGCAAAGCATGTACTCCAGGATTGCATCGAATTTGACAAAATAAGGCAAACCTTTGGCCAGAAAGAACAACAGTGGAACGTAAACTCTATGGACCACTGAATGAACTAACAACAACAGTGAAATTTATACACAAGAAAAAATTGCTGATATAGACAACTTATTTCAGGCGAACGAAAGAAGAGAAGAAGAAGAAGAAGAAGAAGAAGAAGAAGAAAAAGAAGAAGAAGAAGAAGAAGAAGAAGAAGAAGAAGAAGAAGAAGAAGAAGAAGAAGAAGAAGAAGAAGAAGAAGAAGAAGAAGAAAGGGTGGCGGCATTAGAACGTTTGAGAACCACTGATGTACACCTTATGCCATTTGCTGCGGGAGACGGAGCATCTATGGATATGCCCTGTGTGCTATGATGTCGATTCTTAAACCAGTAATCAGTAAACTATCTGATCAAGTGTCGTTTTAAAAAAAATCTTTATCTTTTCCGTTTCTACTACAGATAAACATCCCAACGGGACTTCAAATATTTGATGAGGACACCAACGACAAGTGTACATTCTCCTCAGCTGGCGGATCGAAAGAATTCGCCGTTGATAAAGACACTGGCAACATTTACTCTGTAGGAGAAATAGATATTGACAAGGCACGTTATCATCGTCATCTTCATGGCAATCAGTCAAATTATAATATTATCATCGACAACATAATCATTATCCTTACAGTCATCATCGTCTTCGTCATTGTATCATTATTATCATCATGCTTATCAGTCGTCATTGACGTCGTCGTCATGATAATTATTATCAGCCTAATTAGGATCATCATCGTTGTCGTCATCATTCTCATCATTATCATCACTATCAGTTTGATTATCATTATCATTGTCATCCTCGTTACCACCACCTTAATCAATAATTATCATGCTTTTCAGTCATCATCACCATCCTTATCTTCCTCCTAGGTCTTGTCATCATTACCAATTTGATTATCCTGTCATCATCATTATAGTTGTCATCCTCATTTTTATTATCATTATCATCCTGATCAGTTATCATAATCGTGATCATCACGATCATCACTATTATTATCATCCTAATTATGACCATCATCGTCGTCGTCAACGTAATCATCATCATCATCATCATTTGCATTGTCAGTTTTATTATCATAATAATAATCATCATGATAGTCATCATCCCCATCCTTATTACTATCATCATCCTTATCAATCATCAACATTGTCGTCGCCATGGTTACAATGATTCTACTGGTGCATTAAGAACCTGGTCGTTGCCTAGTGTTCAGAGAGCAGACGAGACAGAGATTCTCTCCAATCATCTCCCGCAACTCCTCCACTCAACCGTCGACACCGGCGGATGACAGTTTCCCGTTTAATTATCTCTGAGTCATGACGTTGGGTTGGGAAATTAACAGGCGGACAGATTGGCTGGCTCTGCACAACTTGATTGAATATTAATGCATGATAAGGCAGACGTGGGTTAGGGCTTTGTGGGAAAACTAGTACCATTCGAAGAAGCAAATGGACCACCACATTCTGGTGAGAGCTTTGCAGCGGGGAGTGACGAGAAGATGTGACCTATACACGACGCTCAGATGAAAGGCAAGACGAACTTACAATCAGAATGCTACTGATACCATTGTTTTAGGAACTTAGCGCTGGCTGCTGAAGACAGGGACGGAGCGCTTATGAGAATGCTCCGAGTGCTGTGATGTCGGTTCTCGAATCATCTCAACTTAACTGATCACAACAGAGCTACGAAAGACCGTCCTCCGGTTTTCTGTTGTGTTTTTTTCTCTTGATATTCAACAATATTCGCTGCTTAAGATGAGTTCAGTGCCCATATGGGAATATCCCGAGTACTGTGATTGATTGTCATTGTAACAGACTCATAGAGCATGTTGAGAAAGGTGGAGACAGGCATGCTGCGTGCAGAGTGGCAAGCATGACTTCAAAGATCCCGGGTAGTTAGCATCCTTTGGATATTTTTTCAGAAATGCCAGTGTGTCGGGAAATGGGCGGGCGGTTAGATTGGGCGGTCCGGCCCCACTTGGTGGTGAACTGATGTATGGCCAGCTGGATGGTGTGATGGCCTTTTTTGAGCGAGTGAACAGTGCCGAGGCACAAACAGATCATTACGGTCTGAATAGAATGGCACT
This sequence comes from Candidula unifasciata, assembly GCA_905116865.2. Taxonomy (NCBI): domain Eukaryota; kingdom Metazoa; phylum Mollusca; class Gastropoda; order Stylommatophora; family Geomitridae; genus Candidula; species Candidula unifasciata. Next base: position 303,532 of record CAJHNH020005802.1, on the reverse strand, counting down.
GCGAGGAGTTACAAAAGAATCTGGTCGACGCTCGACACTCAAGAAAAAGCGAAACGGATATACAATCAGACAGTTACTGGTACCATGGGAATTTTAACTCTTTGCTTGCTGCTGAAGATGAGGACGGAGCGTTTATGGGGGTGTCGCGAGTGCTGTGATGTTGATTCCTAATTTAACATTTAACATTCTACTCATGATATTGACATTATGTATATTGTTATATGAACAAACATGCTTTTATAATAAAAAGGCCAAATTTAAGACTGGCATGCGTGTCCAATTTGTGGCGCTTTAAAAAAAAACTCCCTTGTTTTGTGACATGAATGTTCATTACTTTCTGTGTATATTTCAGAACACGCCATTTAAGAAATTCAATCAAATGGTCAAATGTACTGACGAAGGTGGCAAGACTACGACGTCCAATCTCGACGTCGTTGTCTATGACGCCAACGATCAGTACCCCATCTTCAACAGTAACTCCTTCACGTTCGCCGCCACAGAGTGCACGCCCCTAGGAACTGAATTAGGTATTTTCGCAGTACTGTCCGGTTGTGACTCTCTCCCAATATTTGGTTGTGACTCTCTCCGACTGACTGTATCTTTCTCCCTCCCATTATTTGGTTGTGACTCTCTCCCAATATTTGGTTGTGACTCTCTCCGACTGTCTGTTTCTTACTCCCTCCCATTATTTAGTGGTGACTCCCTCTCACTGTTTGGTCATGACTCCCTCTCACTGTTTGGCTGTGACTCTCTATAACTGTCTGGTTGTGACTTACCTTTTGGTTGTGACTGGCTGTTTGGTTGTGACTGGCTGTTTGGTTGTGACTGGCTGTTTGGTTGTGACTCACCGACTGTTTGTGACGCTCACATCACCAGATACATACTGTGAATTTCTAACTGCCTGTTTTTTGTTCAGATTTCTGTACCATATGATAGAGTCAACTATACTTTTCATTTAACAGGAAGTCGTGAAGGGGGTGAACTGTAGCGGGGTGAAGAGAGTGGACTGTAGCGGGGTGAAGAAAGTGGACTACAGCGGGTGAAGAGAGGGGACTGTAGCGGGGTGAAGAAAGTGGACTACAGCGGGTGAAGAGAGGGGACTGTAGCAGGGTGAAGAGAGTGGACTGTAGCGGGGGTGAAGAGAGTGGACTGTAGCGGTGTGAGGAGAGGGCACTGCAGCGGGGTGAAGAGAGGGAACTGTAGCGGGATGAAAAGAGTGGACTGTAGCGGGGGTGAAGAGAGTTAAATGTAGCGGGGTGAAGAGAGGGGACTGTAGCGGGGTGAGGAGAGGGCACTGCAGCGGGGTGAAGAGAGGGAACTGTAGCGGGATGAAAAGAGTGGACTGTAGCGGGGGTGAAGAGAGTTAAATGTAGCGGGGTGAAGAGAGGGGACTGCAGCGTTGGTGAAGAGAGTGGGATGCAGCGGGGGTAAAGAGAGGTAGACTGCAGCGTTATTAAAGAGAGTAGGCTGCAGCGGGGTGAAGGGAGTGGAGTGCAGCGGGGTTGAAGAGAATTGACTGCAGCGTTGGTGAAGAGAGTGGACTGTAGCGAGGGTGAAGAGAGGTGGACTGCAGCAAGAGTGAAGAGAAGTGGACTGCAGCGGGGTGAAGAGAGGGGACTTCAGCGGGGGTGAAGAGAGGGGACTGCAGCGGGGTGAAGAGAGGTGGACTGCAGTGGGGTGAACAGAGTGGACTGCAGTGGGGTGAAGAGAGGTGGACTGCAGTGGGGTGAAGAGAGTGGACTGCAGTGGGGTGAACAGAGTGGACTGCAGTGGGGTGAACAGAGTGGACTGCAGCGGGGGTGAAGAGAGTGAACTGTAGCGGGGGTGAAGAGAGTGAACTGCAGTGGGGTGAAGAGAGTGAACTGTAGCGGGGGTGAAGAGAGTGAACTGTAGCGGGGGTGAAGAGAGTGAACTGTAGCGGGGGTGAAGAGAGTGGACTGCAGCGGGGGTGAAGAGAGTGGACTGCAGCGGGGGTGAAGAGAGTGGACTGCAGTGGGGTGAAGAGAGTGGACTGCAGTGGGGTGAAGAGAGTGGACTGCAGTGGGGTGAACAGAGTGGACTGCAGTGGGGTGAAGAGAGTGGACTGCAGTGGGGTGAACAGAGTGGACTGCAGCGGGGGTGAAGAGAGTGAACTGTAGCGGGGGTGAAGAGAGTGAACTGCAGTGGGGTGAAGAGAGTGGACTGCAGTGGGGTGAAGAGAGTGAACTGTAGCGGGGGTGAAGAGAGTGGACTGCAGCGGGGGTGAAGAGAGTGGACTGCAGCGGGGGTGAAGAGAGTGGACTGCAGCGGGGGTGAAGAGAGGTGGACTGCAGCGGGGGTGAAGAGAGTGAACTGCAGCGGGGGTGAAGAGAGGTGAACTGCAGTGGGGTGAAGAGAGTGGACTGCAGCGGGGGTGAAGAGAGTGAACTGCAGCGGAGGGTGAAGAGAGTGGACTGCAGTGGGGTGAAGAGAGTGGACTGCAGTGGGGTGAAGAGAGTGGACTGCAGTGGGGTGAAGAGAGTGGACTGCAGTGGGGTGAAGAGAGTGAACTGCAGTGGGGTGAAGAGAGTGGACTGCAGTGGGGTGAAGAGAGTGGACTGCAGCGGGGGTGAAGAGAGTGGACTGCAGTGGGATGAAGAGAGTGGACTGCAGTGGGGTGAAGAGAGTGGACTGCAGTGGGGTGAAGAGAGTGGACTGCAGTGGGGTGAAGAGAGTGGACTGCAGTGGGGTGAAGAGAGTGGACTGCAGTGGGGTGAAGAGAGTGGACTGCAGCGGGGGTGAAGAGAGTGAACTGCAGCGGGGGTGAAGAGAGTGGACTGCAGTGGGGTGAAGAGAGTGGACTGCAGCGGGGGTGAAGAGAGTGAACTGCAGCGGAGGTGAAGAGAGTGGACTGCAGCGGGGGTGAAGAGAGTGGACTGCAGCGGGGGTGAAGAGAGGTGGACTGCAGCGGGGGTGAAGAGAGGTGGACTGCAGCGGGGGTGAAGAGAGGTGGACTGCAGTGGGGTGAACAGAGTGGACTGCAGCGGGGGTGAAGAGAGGTGGACTGCAGTGGGGTGAACAGAGTGGACTGCAGCGGGGGTGAAGAGAGGTGGACTGCAGCGTGGTGAAGGGAGTGGGCTGCAGCCGGGTGAAGAGAGTGGACTGCAGCGGGATAAAGGAAGTGGATTGCAACGAGGTGAAGAGAGGTGGACTGCAGCTGGGGTTAAGTGAGTGGACTGCAGCGGGCTGAAGAGAGTGGACTGCAGCGTGGTGAAGCGAGTGGACTGCAGCGGGGTGAAGAAAGTGGACTGCAGCGGGATGAAGAGAGGTGAACTGCAGTGGGGTGAAGAGAGTGGACTGCAGCGGGGTGAAGAGAGGTGGACTGCAGCGGGGTGAAGAAAGTGGACTGCAGCAGGGTGAAGAGAGGTGAACTGCAGTGGGGTGAAGAGAGTGGATGCAGCGGGGTGAAGAGAGGTGGACTGCAGCGGTGTGAAGGGAGTGGACTGCAGCGGTGTGAAGAGAGTGGACTGCAGCGGTGGTGAAGAGAGTGGACTGCAGCGGGGTTGAAGAAAGTGGACTGCAGCGGGGTGAAGGGAGTGGGCTGCAGCCGGGTGAAGAGAATGGACTGCAGCGGGATAAAGGAAGTGGACTGCAACGGGGTGAAGAGAGGTGGACTGCAGCTGGGGTTAAGAGAGGTGACTGCAGCGGGCTGAAGAGAGTGGACTGCAGCGTGGTGAAGCGAGTGGACTGCAGCGGGGGTGAAGCGAGTTTACTGCAGCGGGGTGAAGAGAGTGGACTGCAGCGGTGGGAAGAGAGTGGACTGTAGCGGGGGTTAAGAGAGTGGACTGCAACTGGGGTGAAGAGAGTGGACTGCAGCGGTGTGAAGGGAGTGGACTGCAGCGGGCTGAAGAGAGTGGACTGCAGCGTGGTAAAGCGAGTGGACTGCAGCGGTGTGAAGGGAGTTTACTGCAGCGGGGTTGAAGAGACTCGACTGCAGCGTGGTGAAGAAAGTGGACTGTAGCGGGGTGAAGAGAATGGACTGTAGCGGGGTGAAGAAAGTGGACTGTAGCGGGGTGAAGAGAGTGGACTGTAGCGGTGTGAAGAGAGTGGACTACAGCGGGGTGAAGAGAGTGGACTGCAGCGGGGTGAAGAGAGTGGACTACAGCGGGGTGAAGAGTGTGGACTGTAGCGGGGTGAAGAGAGTGGACTGCAGCGGGGGTGAAGAGAGTGGACTGTAGCGGGGTGAAGAGAGGGGACTGCAGCGGGGTGAAGAGAGTGGACTGTAGCGGTGTGAAGAGAGTGGACTGCAGCGGGGTGAAGAGAGTGGACTGCAGCGTTAGTGAAGTGAGTGGTCTGCAGCGGGGGTGAAGGGAGTGGACTGCAGTGGGAGTAAAGAGAGTTGACTGCAGCGTTGGTGAAAAGAATGGGCTGCAGCGGGGGTGAAGACAGGTGGACTGCAGCGTGAAGTGAAGAGAGTGCCCTGAGTGCTGTGATATCAGTATTTGACTCAACTTAACTTGCAGTCTATTCATATGTTCTATTATGTGTAATCACTTGGATATCATAGATGACATACGGTCTAGCACTTCCTGCCTCTTATCAACTTTTACCTTAGGGTTTGCCCTAGACGTCCTCGTTTCCCGCAATGCATCTACTTCACATTTCATTGCCTGTTAGCTGATTCTCTGCTCGTCTCTTCTCAGAATGTATCCTCTTCTTTTTCGTTCTTCTTCGCGTACACCGGCTGGAAACGCTTGCGGAAAGTTCTGGTTGTTCATCCACTTTTAGACTGCAGTCCTGTTTCAGAACCTGAATGTTGCATGTGCATTCGTTTTACCGACTCGAAGGAAGCTCCCAATTAGTTGACTCTTACGACATGCTATCATGCTTTTTAGTAAGCAGTGGGTCCACCTCCCCCCCCCCACCCCCCCACCCGAATAATAGGGCTCCTGAACTCACGTTCGCCGCCACAGAGTGCACGCCCGAGGGAACTGAATTAGCTATTTTCGCAGTACTGTCCGGTTGTGACTCTCTCCCAATATTTGCTTGTGACTCTCTCCTACTGTCTGTTTCTTACTGTCTTATTTATTAATACTGTGCATACCAGTTGTTGCTCAAACGTTTCTTACGAGTATTTCATCCTCTTCAACAATTCATCACCATTTATGTTCATCATTTCCCCCGGGCAATTGTTTTTAAACGCAGTTAATTATCCTTCCATATCTCTAGTGGTTCTTCAACTTCCACTGTGTATGTTACAATTGAAAAGGCATTAGAAACGACACTATGTAACTTGGTTCTAAACCTATATAATTTACAGTTCCATATCTCTAGTGGTTCTTCAACTTTCACTGTGTATGTTAAAATTGAAAAGGCATTAGAAACGACACAATGTAACTTGGTTCTAAACCTATATAATTTACAGTTCCAAATCTCTAGTGGTTCTTCAACTTTCACTGTGTATGTTAAAACTGAAAAGGCATTAGAAACGACACTATGTAACTTGGTTCTAAACCTATATAATTTACAGTTCCATATCTCTAGTGGTTCTTCAACTTTCACTGTGTATGTTAAAATTGAAAAGGCATTAGAAACGACACTATGTAACTTGGTTCTACACCTATATAATTTACAGTTCCATATCTCTAGTGGTTCTTCAACTTTCACTGTGTATGTTAAAATTGAAAAGGCATTAGAAACGACACAATGTAACTTGGTTCTAAACCTATATAATTTACAGTTCCAAATCTCTAGTGGTTCTTCAACTTTCACTGTGTATGTTAAAACTGAAAAGGCATTAGAAACGACACTATGTAACTTGGTTCTACACCTATATAATTTACAGTTCCATATCTCTAGTGGTTCTTCAACTTGCACTGTGTATGTTAAAATTGAAAAGGCATTAGAAACGACAATATGTAACTTGGTTCTAAACCTATATAATTAACAGTTCCATGTGGCGCGGTGATTTCGGTCACAGGCATTAGGGGAAGTTAAGTCTGATGTGATGTGTATAAGGAGATATTCCGTACCCCACTCGGGCGCCAGTACTTCACTGTTCTGGTTTTACGGAACCTCATGCAAGACTCCTGTTGCACGTCCCCGTCGTGCGCCACGGATAATGTCTCAAATGAGCGTTAACAGAGTTGGCAGGGGATCTCGGAGCTGGCGGCCCCCAGAGGTGTAGAGTCCTTTCTGGCTCTCACCAGCCCGCCCCCAAACGCATGGGTGAAAAGTAACAAAACTCAAGGACTGCTTGCTAAATGTACCATCAAATGACAACTCTTGGTTAAAATTCGGGAGCAAATGGAAAACTGTGCTGCTGAGACTCAACCCTGACCGAGAGATTTACCCGCAGCCAAGACGAGTAACATCTCTTGTGGGCGACTTCTCGCAGCAAGATCCCACCTACGTACATCCTCTGTCAATCCTCAGTGTCGTCGTCACCGCGCTGAGGTACACCATGGCAGCAACTATTCATATGCTGGCTTGAAAACAATGTCCGACAAAGTTACACCCCACGGCACACATGCAAGCTCAAAGTCCGACGATCATAACTCGTACCGATTAGGAAAAGTCTGAATGTCCGTATCCACTGGTCCAACTCGCCCGAGTGTTGGGACCAAACAGGTGAAGCCACGCCTGACGCATTTTGCTTCCCCATTCTGTCATGCTAAGGGCACAGCTAAAACAACGTTAAAGGTGTCTAACGTAAGAAGAAAAAGAATGTACCTATTTGTGTGGCCACAAACGTCCTAGACCTGCGGGCTGCTCCCCGCTGATCTCCGGAGAGCGCAGCCTTGTAGCGCGGGAAGCTCAATACACGGTTGTGAGGTTAAGCAGTCATGGGCAGGACGTGACGATTCCTTGGGTGAGCCCAGAACCAGAGCATCATGTGTCGGCTCTGCATTTATGGAAGCCTCCTTGGATGGCGGGGAATGCCCATGATCTGCCCCTGCCTTCCCTTGAGGGCTGAAAACTCTACATAGAGCTGCCTTAAGGACGACATGCCAGGGGCCACACTTGTTAAAAGTCAAAGAGGACACCACACAAATAAGGCAACATCTCGACCCACACAAAACAATGGCCACAGTCAACCTAGAAATAGGCTTGACGTCTTCCTCCGAAGTCGGAGTACATCTGCCTGAGAGGCGGGGAACGAGTACTGCAAACAAATAAGCCAGTAAAACGGATGTACACGCAAAACTCAGGTCAAGGTAAAAGCCAAAAGTCCATTTTGGACGAACAACCGTGACTTACCGCCGGAATTCACAGCCGGTGAACAAGAAGAAGAAGAAGAACAGTTCCATATCTCTAGTGGTTCTTCAACTTTCACTGTGTATGTTACAATTGAAAAGGCATTAGAAACGACACTATGTAACTTGGTTCTGAACCTATATAATTTACAGTTCCATATCTCTAGTGGTTCTTCAACTTTCATATGATTAATTTCCCCGTACTTGTTCCAGGGCCCTGTTAAATGGAAAACGAGAATAGACTCACTGCCTACCCAAAAGCATGTCGTAAGAGACGACTAATTTGGAGCTTTCTTCAAATCGGAGTGCAACTGCCTGAGAGGCAAGGAACCAGCAGTCTGCACACAAATGAGTCAGAACTGTAAAATGGATGCACGCGTAAGACTCAGGTTCTGGAACAGGACTGCAGTCCTGAAGTGGATGAACAACCAAAATGTTCCGCTAGAGTTTACAGCTGGTGAACTCGAAGAAGAAGAAGATAATAATCACTTAAAGTAATTTATTCTTCTTGGTACCGATAGAGTTAATGGCTGATTTAAAACTGTATCCCACAGGAAAAGTGGCCGGCAAGGACGACGATTCCAGTCACAACCACAACAATTTCATCTACTATGGTGGCGGGGCAGGTAAAGTCACCGTCATGGCGAAGGGCAGCGTCGTCCTCACCCAGCCATGCGTTAATGGCGAAACATCCACAGGTAAATATCGCTCTGTGAGTAAAGTAAAGATCCCTTTTCACGCCTTAGGCGCATCGGGTACATAGGAAGAGCGTCCCATATTTTTACAGACCAATCGGCACTGGATGGGTAATGTGGTCAGCATTACGCCGGCGGTCTTTACTTCCACAGGACAGCCATCCTGGTACCCATTTTAGGCTGGGTCGCCCTGCGACGCCCCATACCATGATAAAAATCCACGGGTTTCGATCGCCGTACTTTGGTAATACGAGTCGGACTCGCAACGCCTAAGCCACGGACGCTGCTAATGGCGCTCTGTAAGTCAGGACTTTGATTGATCAGTGCAAATAGTTTTCTTCAAGTGACTAGCCTTTAGCAGTTAGCTAGTTAGTCGATAGGTAGCTAGTTGTTAGTAGGTTGTTACTTAGTTGTTACTGAGTTTCTGGTTATTTGATAGTTAGTTGTACGTAGATTGTTACTTGTTAGTTAGTTGCCTGCAGCAACAAACTTCAAGGCCCGGTAATGCATACAAAGACGAATGGGACCAATCAGATACGGGAGAAAAGAAGAGAAGAAATTAGAAACCATGGAGAAAAAAAGCAGGGGAGACATGGCGAACATCGAGTCTGAATTTTGGAGAATTGACCTTGGCTTCCATGTCGGTCCAGCCTAAAGTGAATGCCATGTAATATCCTTGGAGGTATAGGCGGCTTCTGTGAGGGGGGACCGCTGAAGGCCTTTGGTTGATAAATCATGCATTTTAATAATGTGCTCCTGCAGTGAGGCGCTGTCGTAACTTGAAGGTCACAGATTTGATTCATCGCACAACCCGTGTGGGTTCCAAGGCACCATTGGGGAAGTGGAAGATCAGTCCTAACGTTATCTATCAAGCATGTCGCAAGAGATGGCTGATGATATGCGTTTCGTTTGAAGACGGACTGCAGCTACAAGAGAAGCGAAGGGCCACCAGTCTGCATACAACTAAGGCAGATCTGTCAAAAAGACAGGCAAGCAGAGCTCAAGTTCTGGAAAAATGCCAAAGTCCGGAAGTGGATGAACAACCAGAACTCTCTGCCGGAGATTACAACCGACGAACTCTAAGAAAAGAAGAGTAATTTTCCCGGCATGGGAACTATAACTTCCAATTTTTATGGCGTAAGGCGATTCTCTCTCCCTACCCCGCACAGGTCTCTTCTTGTTTATGTGATTGCCAAACAGTGCATATCTGTTAGTTTACCATCAAGTCAAAGCATGAACCTAGCATCATATGTGCAATGTGCTGTTGTCTAGGAGACGATGTGTGTAGTAAATGCTCTTAGCACACATTCTTACGATGACATAACTGGGACAAGCCGACACCGACTTCGAAGTACGAAACAGTTTATCAACATCTCATCACATACATAAACGTCCTGTCCGTGTCCTAATGTACAGCTTGCACACACCACATCTATCAGACTCCAACATGCTGGTTTCTCACACAATCACTGACCAGACGGATGTGGTTATTCTCATCGACTTCACACAGAATGGCCTGGCTGGTCTTGGCTTCAATGGATGTCGTCGTCTGATCTTCCTCTCGCAGCAATCAGTCTCACATTGTCATTCTCTCGATCACTCTCCCGTCTTCTTGCTCCGACAGTCAACACATACCTACTAACTGGGGTATGACCTTATACCCAGTGTTCGTTTCAGGTGGCAACACATGGTTGTTCTTGGGTTCCACGTGGCGACCTGTGGTCGTTCTCCTTTACTTCCACGTGATAACTCGTTGTCGTCCCCTATCTTGAAAACCACGTTTAATCCGAGTATCTGGCTTCTCTCGGTATTCTTGTTAGATTGGGGCTTTCCCCCCAACCTTCCCAATCATCGTGAAAATATACCCCATTACACTATATGACTGATCCGCGCAGGCGCAAAAGGACCCCCTACTTTCACTCATTTAAAACGTATGTTTTCACAGTGAAGGTCCATTTCCCACGTTTTTGGGATACTGGGCATATAGGGTTAGACCTATATATTTTATAGACCTATCTGGACACGCTCGGTGATGGGTTTAAAATCACGCCGGTTTTCAAAGAAAGACTCCAAAATTTGAAGAAATTTGTATTTTGGTTTCTTAAACATCATTACAGGTACAGCGACAATCGCTGATGAGGGTATTTATCCCGGACCACTGACAGGAACTCCAGCCACCATAAGTTTTAAATGTGGGGTGAGCTTTTTTTTTTTTAAAGTTACAGTATTTCACTAAATCATCATCCTTGTCATCGATTTCCACCTTTTTTTTTTCGTTAAGTGTCTGGGGGAGGAACACCTTGGCAATCAATTGCTTGATGGGCAGCAATGGTTGTTGTAATTCCTTATCGATGTGAAAGATCTTTAATGTCATCATTCTGTTTCCTCCTGATGCTACCTCTCACTTTCACGTCAGATCTTTCATGTGTGGTGTCTAGTAGTTGTGGTTGCATTACTGATCATCTGTTTCTCAGTGAATTTGGTACATGGTATTGTTCGCACAGCCTGATAATATCAATTTTTCACGTTTCCTTTCACGTTTCCACAATAATTCTTTAGCGTGAGTGAAGTTTAACTCTTTCCCGTATTGGTCCCGGAACCCTATCTTGGGGGGGGGGGGGGGGCGAGAGCCTCTACAACAAACGCGTTGAAGGAGTCGACTAACTTGTAGGTCCCTTCGTAGTTGGAGTGTATCTGTCCGAGCATTAAGGAACAACAAACTGCATAAAAATAAGTCAGTAAAACGGATGTGCACGCAAAACTCAGGCCCTGGCACGAAGCCGAAGTCAATATGGACAAACCAGGACTTTCCCCTGGAATAAAGAAGAAGAAACAAGAACCATACTAGTATCGCAGAATGAGAGATCAACACCCGGTGACGTATCGCAGAATGAGAGATCAACACCCGGTGACGTATCGCACAATGAGTGATCAACACCCGGTGACGTATCGCAGAATGAGAGATCAACACCCGGTGACGTATCGCACAATGAGTGATCAACACCCGGTGACGTATCGCACAATGAGAGATTAACACCCGGTGACGTATCGCACAATGAGAGATCAACAGCCGGTGAGGCAAACTGACAGATGTAATGTTAACAGTTTAAAAAAAAAAAAAAAAAAGCAGATTTCAAACATACCACCAGCGCATACATAGATTAAAAAGGCATCTGATTTTGAAAATCTTGGAACATTCACTGAAGAAGGTAAACTGGACGAAGATATTGACACCCGATGCAGTAAAGCTGGCCAAGTATTTATTGTGACAGCTAGCCTCCCTCTTACAGCATAAGGCAATCCCAATCAGCACAAAGAGACATCTCATACAAAGCATATTCATTCCCACCCTATGCTACCAGTGCCAGACGTGGTCACTCACAACAAAACATAAAAGAAAATTAGTAACCATGGAAATGAGGTGTCTGAAGAAGACAATAGAAGTGACCAGAAAAGATAAAATCAGGAATGAGGTCATGCGAGATCAAGTCGGCACAGAAATAATTATAAATTACATACAAAAACAGCAAATAAATTGTTTGCTCACTTGGAGAGAATGACTTTTGATGCTATACCATACAATGCATACACCAAAAGAGGAAAGGACGTAGAGCAAGAGTTAGACCAAGAACAAGATGGGAAGATAACATCAAATAAACACTTCAGCACTACTAAGTGTCTATGGGCGTAGCAGCCAGAAGAGCACGAAGCAGGACCTTATATCTCCTTCGACACCCGAAGCGCTAAAAGAGGACGTACTGAAGAAGAAGAAGAAGAAGAAGAAGAAGAAGAAGAAGAAGAAGAAGAAGAAGAAGAAGAAGAAGAAGAAGAAGAAGAAGAAGAAGAAGAAGAAGAAGAAGAAGAAGAAGAAGAAGAAGAAGAAGAAGAAGAAGAAGAAGAAGAAGAAGAAGAAGAAGAAAAAAAGAAGCAGAAGAAGAAGAAGAAGAAGAAGAAGAAGAAGAAGAAGAAGAAGAAGAAGAAGAAGAAGAAGAAGAAGAAGAAGAAGAAGAAGAAGAAGAAGAAGAAGAAGAAGAAGAAGAAGAAGAAGAAGAAGAAGAAGAAGAAGAAGAAAGAAGAAGAAGAAGAAGAAGAAGAAGAAGAAGAAGAAGAAGAAGAAGAAGAAGAAGAAGAAGAAGAAGAAGAAGAAGAAGAAGAAGAAGAAGAAGAAGAAGAAGAAGCAGAAAGAAGCAGAAGAAGAAGAAGAAGAAGAAGAAGAAGAAGAAGAAGAAGAAGAAGAAGAAGAAGAAGAAGAAGAAGAAGAAGAAGAAGAAGAAGAAGAAGAAGAAGAAGAAGAAGAAGAAAAAGAAGAAGAAGAAGAAGAAGAAGAAGAAGCAAAGTGCAAAGCGCCACAATTCGAGTGATAACCCCCAAGGTACAAATTGCAGAACCCCAGTTTAACCTTAATGTTGCAATGAGGCCCAAACTGTTGAAAAGTAACCTAAGTTCCAGACAGGTTAGCTGCTGAGCAACAACACATTTTTCCCAACCGGTTCACTGGACCTGTCGTAGGTTCATCCTTATTTGAACTGACTTAGAGCGCTGAATAATTCTGCATGATGCTAGTCGTTTTGTATTGATGGTTGTTTCTTTGCATCACCCACACTGTCAGTAATCATCGCTTTCTAGACAATCAGTTGTTGCCTGAGAGCTAGTGCAAAGAAAATATGAGGGAGGGAAGATTGGAGGGGAAGGGTCGGGTGACTCAGCCAAAAAATAGTTAAGAAGAAGACTATGACGAGGAAGAAAAAGGAGAAGCAAAAGAAAAAGAAAATGATGATGCTGTAGAAGAAGAAGAAGAAGAAGAAGAAGAAGAAGAAGAAGAAGAAGAAGAAGAAGAAGAAGAAGAAGAAGAAGAAGAAGAAGAGGAAGGAAGGAAGGAAGAAGAAGAAGAAGAAGAAAAAGAAGAAGAAGAAGAAGAAGAAGAAGAAGAAGAAGAAGAAGAAGAAGAAGAAGAAAAAGAAGAAGAAGAAGAAGAAGAAGAAGAAGAAGAAGAAGAAGAAGAAGAAGAAGAAGAAGAAGAAGAAGAAGAAGAAGAAGAAGAAGAAGAAGGAAGGAAGAAGAAGAAGAAGAAGAAGAAGAAGAAGAAGAAGAAGAAGAAGAAGAAGAAGAAGAAGAAGAAGAAGAAGAAGAAGAAGAAGAAGAAGAAGAAGAAGAAGAAGAAGAAGAAGAAGAAGAAGAAGAAAAAGAAGAAGAAGAAGAAGAAGAAGAGGAAGGAAGAAGAAGAAGAGGAAGGAAGAAGAAGAAGAGGAAGGAAGAAGAAGAAGAAGAAGAAGAAGAAGAAGAAGAAGAAGAAGAAGAAGAAGAAGAAGAAGAAGAAGAAGAAGAAGAAGAAGAAGAAGAAGAAGAAGAAGAAGAAGAAGAAGAAGAAGAAGAAGAAGAAGAAGAAGAAGAAGAAGAAGAAGAAGGAGAAGAAGAAGCAGAAAAAAGAAAAAAAGAAGAAAAAGGCGAAAGAGAAGAAGAAAGAAAAAAAAGAAGAAGAAGAAGAAGAAGAAGAAGAAGAAGAAGAAGAAGAAGAAGAAGAAGAAGAAGAAGAAGAAGAAGAAGAAGAAGAAGAAGAAGGAGAAGGAGAAGAAGAAGAAGAAGGAGAAGAAGAAGAAGGAGAAGGAGAAGAAAGAAAGAAAGAAGGAAAGAAAGAAAGAAAGAAAGAAAGAAAGAAAGAAAGAAAGAAAGAAAGAAAGAAAGAAAGAAGAAAGAAAGAAGAAGAAGAAGAAGAAGAAGAAGAAGAAGAAGAAGAAGAAGAAGAAGAAGAAGAAGAAGAAGAAGAAGAAGAAGAAGAAGAAGAAGCAGCAGCAGCAGCAGCAGCAGCAGCAGCAGCAGCAGAAGAAGAAGAAGAAGAAGAAGAAGAAGAAGAAGAAGAAGAAGAAGAAGAAGAAGAAGAAGAAGAAGAAGAAGAAGAAGAAGAAGCAGAAGAAGAAGAAGAAGAAGAAGAAGAAGAAAAAGAAGAAGAAGAAAAAGAAGAAGAAGAAGTGGTGCAATATAAAAGAGAGAAAGGGTAAATGAATAATTAAATGGCTACGAATGAAATCACAAAGATGTTATATTTCCCCTGTATACCCTTTCTTCCACCAGCCATGTCCACCGCCGCCACCGCCCCCACAACCGGCTCCTCCTGCCACACCAGCGCCGGCAGTAACAACTACAACAACAACAACCAAAAAGCCCACAGTAACAACGAAGGCTCCCACGAAAACTACACGTACAAAAGAGGATGACAGCACTAGCATTCTCCTCTCCTGGCTGATACCGGCCATCCTTGGTGGTCTGGTGTGGCTAGCACTGACAGCGTTTCTGATCTACCGCTATTGCTGTCCTTGTCGAAATCCGTGTGCCGGATTCTGTAGGAGAAGGTAAGTGTTATAATATATTTTTTAGAGTTAGTCTACACGAAGCCGCAGGGTTGTAGCTGCTAGACGCTCGTATGCGGATCCAAAAATCGTGTTTAAATCTGAACGGAGCTGCGATATTGCAATACCTCGACCCCACACAAATGCAGTAGTACTTGAGAACTCGAACCTAATCTGTTGAGAGACGACGATCGAATTCCAAATCGATCGGGTTTCGAGGCACCTTTTCGCATAGAAGGTAATGGAAATAATGTTCCAGTAATCAACAAACTCATATTTTTAATATTTTTTTCATGTACACAGCGGGAGTCGCCGTAGTTTAGCGGCTAGACCCAATGTAGCACAGTTGTCTTCTTTGTGTATGTTGATGTCACACGCAAGTTAGTTTGTAGCAGTGATTCCCAAACTGTGCGCCGGGGCGCCGCGAAATATTCGAAGATACACGTTTTTTTTTTAATGTCTTCAATACGACTAGTCATACTTTTACTTAGTTTAGGGCGCCATGGAAAAATTATGATTGAAAAAAGGCGCCACGACTAAGAAAAGTTTAGGAAACACTTTTCTATAGTTTTGCTACAGGAGGAGTCAACTGAAAGAGAACACAGAGTAGAAAGATGGTAGTGTCGATAGTGGTGATGATGATGATACCTTGCTTGCTAGAATCTCCCCGCATCGCTGACACTTGAATAATAAAATGTCTAGTAACAACTGTTCTTTTCTATACTTTCTTTATTGTATTACCTCAGTAATATCACAAGTAGCAGCAATGATATCCTGAATGGATGACGATTCAGCTCTATAGTTACATACTCTTGAGGTTGCGTTATGTTTTTTTCTCTTGTTACTTTGTTAACTATTTCTGTTCCTTACGACTGCCACCTGGCTTCTAGTGTGCTGTCTGGCACTAACGGCTTGATCGTGGACTCTAACAGCTTAGTAACGTTCCAACCTAACATGTCGATGATGAACAAGGAACCATGTATCTTGTCTGTTGTCTCTGTAGTTAGATGTTTCATGTATTTCGTCTTTTCTCTTGTCATTGTTTTTTAGGCTCAATGTGACTGGTTCATCTCCTCCTAAGTCTCGTAGACTGAAGATTATTCCTAACATGTGAGGGTCCTTATAGCTAATCCCACCTCTTTTAAGTCTCGCAGACTGAAGATTATTCCTAACATGTGAGGGTCCTTATAACTAATCCCACCTCTTTTAAGTCTCGTAGACTGAAGATTATTCATAATATGTGAGGGTCCTTATAACTAATCCCACCTCTTTTAAGTCTCGTAGACTGAAGATTATTCCTAACATGTGAGGGTCCTTATAACTAACCCCACCTCTTTTAAGTCTCGCAGACTGAAGATTATTCCTAACATGTGAGGGTCCTTATAACTAATCCCACCTCTTTTAAGTCTCGTAGACTAAAGATTATTCCTTACATGTGAGGGTCCTTATAATTAATCCCACCTCTTTTAAGTCTCGCAGACTAAAGATATCTCAAGTGGTTTCATACCCACTGTTTATACTGAGAGCTGGCGTGTGTGACATGCATTTGTTTGCTCACTAAACAGCTTATGGAAGGTTCTAGTGTAAACTTGTTTACTGCGTTCTCTACGTTTGATTTTCCAATTGCGTCTCGATTGCATCAGATAGGTCTACGACAAAATATACCTATTTGTTTGACAACTGGCATTCTATGGACTTCCAGAGAGCGAGTGCGACAAGGCTCTCTCTTTGATAAGGAACATTAACAATATTACCTCAGATACGATATATATATATATATATATATATATATATATATATATATATATATATATATATATATATATATATATATATATATATATATATATATATATGGGTTATTCATTTGCAAATAATCTCTCTGCTAATAAAAATGTAATGGTTCTAGAAAGGGAACGTAAATTTAGCTAAGACCTGTTGATTTTCAGTCAATGCGCAATATCCTATCATTCTGACAAACATGTGATAGATCTAGAAACAGTGTTACAGCTCGCCTGTGGATTGGAAGGTCATGGGTTTGGTGCCTGATGTAACCAGGCTTTCTTTAAGAAATAACATAGGCTCTCAGGTTGACCCAGCCTTGAGTGGGTATTGGTGATTACCCATTGACTTTTAATGCTGTTTCACAAAGAGACAGTCATCATTTTTCGGCCTTTTATGAGAAGGGGGAAATGGAACATTGCTGTAACCACTGGAAAGATCTGTGGAAGGAGGGATAGGGGAAGACAATCTGAGAAGATTCCTCACAGTCTTGTTGCATGGCATGGAGGGTTGACAGCACACGAATTAATACATGCTGCTGGAGATCGCAGATTGTGGAGAAGAATGATCGCCAGTCGGCAAGGCACCTGATGATGATGATGATGATGATGATGATGATGATGAATCTTTGCATTGCTATGGCCATCCCCCTTTTGATTTCTATTAAACAGTCTCCATCTCGTATTTATAATGGAACCTAGATTTTCAGATTTGATTACTATCGAAAATAATATTAAATAGTGTAATTTTTTTTAAACAGTTGAAAGTGTACGCGCTAACTGCAACCGTTACCCGCACGCCACGTTTCTGATATACATTTGTAGCTGTTTCTCTCTGGGGTTGTATTCTCATGTAATTGTAACTGACTCACAGAGCATGTTGAGAAAGGTGCAGACAGGCATGCTCCGTGCAGAGGGGCAAGCATCGCTTTTGACGTCCCCGGTAGTTAGCATCCTTTGGATTGTTTTCCCTCTCCAGGTGATGCCGGTGTGTTGGGAAACGAGCAGATAGTAAGCTGGCCGGTTCTGCACCACTTGGTGGTAAATTGATGTATGAAAAGCTAAATGTTGTGAGCGACCTTTGGGAACGAATGAACAGTTCGGAGGCGCAGATAGATCATTGTGGTCTGAGGAGAATGGCGCTGAGAGGAGTTACCAGGGAATCTGGCCGACGCTCGACACTCGAGAGAAAGGCTAGACGGATGTACAATCAGACAGTTACTGGTGCCATTGGAATTGGAACTCTTCGCTTTCTGCTGAAGATGGGGACTGAGCGCTTATGGGAGCGATCAGAGTGCCGTGATGTCGATTCTTAATTCCGCATTCAACATACTCTGAGCCATCATACAGTCCGTAAAACATGTCACCTATTTTCCTGGGGCGCACTGTGAACGGGCTGAAGAACACTGCTTTGGACGACTTTGAAAACAAACAAGGGCGTTTGTTGGCTAATGGTAGATTACTATGAAGCGTTCATCATCATCAAATGCCTTGCCAGCTGGCGTAGGAGTTCATGCATCTCCAGAGTTCTCGGTTTTTGGTGTTCGGGATCAATTTCACTGAAGATATTACTCCACGCCATTGTCTTAGGCCATTCACTATCATTTCTCTTGGTCTGCCTCTGTCTCTTTTACCAGTGATTATTCCGGTCGTCAGGATATTTTCCAGTGCCCTTTTTATCACCACAATGTTGCATTTAAGGATATTTCGTCTTGAAAATTGATTCCTGTTTAATATTTCTCCTTTCAGGCGAAGGGTTATCAAAGTCAAGCAAGCTGAACCACCGAAAAAACCCAAGCCAGAGAAGCCAAAGAAAGTGCCGCCACCACCTCCACCGCCACCCCGACCTCCTCCACCACCGCCTCCTCCACCCAAAGTGATGCCTCCACCTCCGCCACCACCCCCACCTCCGCCTGAGTAAGTAATGTGTGTTGCAGTGTGTGAGAAATAGCTTAGATAGTTTAAAATAGTATCATCATTATTATTATCATGAGCATCACCACCATTATGCTTTTATGTGTGTAGGTCACATTGGCAACACAACCATCATCTCTTATCATCATCATCATCATCATCATCACACATAGCATCATCATAATTATCATCATCACCACATATCATCATCATCATTATCGTAATCACCTCATATCATCATCATCATCATCGTCATTTTCATCAGCACCACATATCATCATCATCATCATCATCATCATAATCACCACAACATATCATCGTCATTATCATCACCACATATCGTCATCATCATTATCATCCTCATCACAAATCATCATCATCATTATCATCATCACCACATAGCAGCTTCATCATTTTTTTTCTTCACTACACATCATCATCATAATTATTATCATCACTACATATCATCATCATCGTTTGTATCTTCACTACACATCATCATCATAATTATCATCATCACTACATATCATCATCATCATTGTCAGGCTCACCACACATCATCACCTTTATCACCACATATCATCATCTTTATCAACACATAACTTCATCGTCAATATCATCTTTATCACCACGTATCTCCATCTTCATTAACATCATCATTATTATTATCATCTTCAACACATATCATTAATATCATTATCATCATCACCACATATCGACATCATCATTATCACCCGCATTATCTTCATCATCATTATCATCCTCACCATCATCATCATCATCATCATTATTATCATCATCACCATATGTCATCATCTTTATCCTCATCGTCATGCGCACCGCACACAAAGCGTGGACTGCAGTGGTGTGTCATATGTGGAGGTCTCTATTGCTTGAGTGATTAAGTCTTTTACCTCATCTCTCTGAAAGTGTTTTTTTTTTTGTTTTTTGTTTTATCCACTGCGGTTTGTTCCCTTCTCCCCCTCAGGATATCCGTCCTCAGGATTACCACCTCAAGGATGAGAATCCTACCTGTACACAATCTGATAAATCCCATTCAACTATAATGTATACTTGGACCCTCGACGGTATGAACCTGATATGATTCATTTCCTGACCCGGTTTCTGGATAAAGGACCCTCGTTGAGCAATGGAATTCGTTCTTTGTGACAGGCTCTCGGCAGACCGGCTTGCCGTTTTGAAGGGAGTAAACTAGTAAAAGTAAAGGACCCTTTTCCACGCCTTTAGGCGTATAGGGCATATAGGGCTAGAACTATATTTTATAGACCAATCGGCACAAAATGGGTAATGTGGTCAGTATCACGCCGCAGTACCCACTCAAGGCTGGGTGACCTGGGAGCCAAGGTCCTTTCTGAGAAAACTCCGGCTCCGCCAGGAAGCGAACCCACGACCTCTCGATCCGCGGAGAGCGTCTAGCCACTCCGCACGGCGACTCCCGTTCTGAAGTGGTAGACATAGCTTTTTGTAATAAACTTCAGTGCCAAAAGGTTCCCTCGACATTTGAATCTTTTTTTTTTTATACTAGATTTCGGGATCAGGTCTGTGCACTCGTCTCGGTAATGCGATGCGGCCATATCACCGTGATGTTTATCTTCGCTTCCAAAGGGTTTATTTCAGACTAAGTGAGCATGTACTAGTGAATCGGACGGCCGTATTTGTGCATTCACCAACATAGTTATTTACTGGAGAAACCAGCAAAAAATTAGCAGATCCTTTCCGTTAACATCTTACAGATACTCCCTATGAGGCTCTCAAACCGGTCTCTCTCTCTCTCTCTCTCTCTCTCTCTCTCTCTCTCTCTCTCTCTCTCTCTCTCTCTCTCTCTCTCTCAGTTTTAATAGTTCTGGCCATCAGGGCGAAAGCGATACCTCAGCTACTGCTACAAAATCTTGCTCCAGTGATCACACACGTCGCTTCTTTTTAGAAAAAAATTTTTTTTTGTTGTTGTTGAATTTTTTAACGTTTTTAGTCCTGCAGGGATCAACATTAAGCGCACATACGTTTCCTTCATTTTGATAATTTATTTAATTTATTTAACTAGTTTGTACTTCTATAATTGTTTTCTTTGTTATTTCTTTCGTACTATAGACCTTCACGTTAATATTTTATCTTGTTGTGCATTTACTGGCTACATGCTGACCTTGGTGGCTCACAAGCTCTGTTGTCTTGTCAGTTTAGTTTTCCAGTCACAGTTTCATATTTTTCTACACAGGGGTGGTATGTAACGTAGAAGAGTACAGAAAAAGGGGAGCACATCCAACACGATATTCTGTAACTTCAGCGACGACCCACAAGGATTCCCCAAAACAACTAGACTCGCCAGCCACTGCAACATAATTTGAAACCGAACTCCGCCACTCACCACGAAATGTCTTTTGGATTATTATGTTGGTTCCAGGGCCCCACTGGGAGGGTGGGGGGGGGGGGAGGATGGGGATAGATCCACAGGTCCCTAGCACGTATTTCGTAAAAGTCAACTAATGAAGAGTGTTTCCTTTGGAGTCGGAGTGCTTCTCCATGAGAGACGAGAAACCAACAGTCTGTATGCGTACACATTAGATCTGTAAAAACAGGTGTGCACACAAAATTAGGGTTCTGTAACAAGAATAAAGAGCTTTCCGCCGGAGTTTACAACCGGGCGAAGCAAAGAAGACGAATCAGATTAGCACTGAATCCCTGTGTTGGTTTCGGGGCCTCACTGGGGGTTGGGGGTTGGGGGAGGGGTGATGGATAGATTCACTGCCTCCCTAGCAACTAATTAAGCGAGTTTTCTTTGCAGTCAGAGTGCATTTAGCTGAGAGGCGAGGAAACAGCAGTCTGGTTACAAAGAAGCCAGATCTGAAAAACAAACAAAAAGTGAAAACCGTGCCGGTACTGTCTACACTGATGAGCGACTGGCCAAACGGTTAGCAGCTGGACTCTCAATCGGAAGACCCCGGTTCAAATCCACAATAAGGCTAGGGATTTTTTTTCCTCTGTCGGAGGCGAAATAAAAAAATTCACACCTGCACAATCGTGGCGACAGCACTCTCCATGCGGCCGTCAATCCTCAGCCCCAAAGACCACCCCCCCCCCCCGTCCCCCCACCTACGCAACAAAAGTGGTAATAAAGGCAGTGATTGACAGTGTGCCAGAACTGTATACTGTTGAGTATTACTAGGAAGAGCGCTGTATGCGGCTAACTAATTTATTAAACAAATCCAGTTTTTATGTTATTACTAGCTGTACCCGGCCACGCGTTGCTGTGGCGTAATTTGACTACATGGAAAATAGAGAACATAGAAATGTGTGTTCGCTTCACGCTAGCGATGTACAGAGCAACAGCTAAACCACAGCTAATAAAACTGGTTACAAAAGTGGTTATTTGGTTATCACATGCTAAAGCTGTTTGTATTTTTATAGGAGACGGAAGTAAAGCTACAACTGTACTTGTAAATAACAAAGTAAGTCGTAAAAAATAGAAAAGCGGAGGTAGCGTTAGTAAAATATAAACAAATTAGATAATGAGAACTTGAAAATCACGTGTAAAGCTCTTTAAGTTCTCTTAAATTTAAGTCATTACCCCCCTCCCCTCCCCTCTTCCACCGACTACTGCTCTCTCCCTCTTCGAAGGATTTGAAAATCACTAACTGGCGATATTTTGTTGTTGCTGTAACTGACATTGACATCCCTGTCCATCTGTACTAAAATAAGGAGCAGGAATTGTAAAAGGTAGTGAATAGGGCTAGTGAAATATTTACCACATCATCCTTCAAGTACCAGTACAACTACTAAAATAATGTCACTGTTATCTGTGTTACCATCGGAGTAGACAGAGAGTCGTGAGCCAGAAGATTTGGTTCCGCATGGCTAGTGCTGTCGCCACAGACTGGTCAGGTTAGGATGTATAATTTTACTTGCCGACAGAAGAACGCCATAACCTTACCGGCGGTCTTCACATGAGAGCACTATGGTGTAACAGCCCAACCACAACTATTACTGCTGCTGCTACTTAAAGTGGGTAAAGCAGTTACTGTGACTTAAAGCTCTCTCAGTTAATAGTTTGCCCCCCCCCCCTCCCCCCCCAAATTCACCGACAACTCTTTCCCACATTGAAGTAGTTGGGAGGGAAAAAACAACACTTGAAAAGCAAATGAACACAGGAAAAAAACACTATAATTAGGAAATGAACGCCATTGTAAACAGCACAGCTTAAAATTCCAACACAGATGAAATAACTAAATCTAAATGAAAATAAATGAAAATCTATAAAATTTCAGCGTAACCATGCAATCGGAAAGTTTAAGAATGCAATCATAAGTATGCGAAATGGTCAAGTTTAATTATCAAATGGTTTACCCATTTACTGGTTTTTTTTTTTTTTTTTTTAATATTAAGGCAACATGGCTAGTGCTGTCACCACGACAGAGCAGATGAGGATATTATTTTAGTCCGGGGTAAAAAAAAAAATTAACTACTGCGGATTCGAACCCAGGTCTACCGCACTTGAACACAGTGTTCTAACCATTCGACCAAGCAGCCACTTAATCGGAATAACGAAAAGAGAACACAACTATTAGACATATGTGTCCCTACCACTGTGTCGCGATTAAAACACAATTCAAAACCGGAGGCAATTGTTTTCTCGTAGACAGATACTCCAGATATATTAATGAAATAGAAATCGCACGTGTCTAACACGGTTAATGAAGTTAATGTCGCAGTCACTGTCTTCCCCGACGTCGAGATAGTCCTCAATTCCCCCCCCCCCCCCCCCCCCCCCCCCCTTTCCCCATCGAAGGTTGTTTGAAAAAAAAAACAGAAAATAGAAATCGTGTTTAATATGGTTATTGTGGCAAATATAGAGATAGTCTTGTTTGCTGTACCACGACCTACTCTATGTATTAGTATTAGAGAAGGCGTTGGCTGCACGTAACTCGCCGGCGAATGGTAAATACGGCGCATGCGCAATTACTAACGTGGCTATAATTAGAAATCACTAAAGTTATAAATATTAGTTGCGTATATTTTGGCATTAATTGTGGTCACCTATCTCTAACAGTGACAGGTTGAATTTCAAACCACGACGGTTAAAAATCCGGTATCACAACAAACATATCCTGAAAATTTCAGCTAAATCGGTTCAGTAGTTTCCGAGTCTATAGGGGTGAAACAAACACACAAACATTGATTTTTATATATATAGATACACATTGGTTTATAAAATGTTGTATACAGATTTGATATTCTCTGAATCTTTTCAGGTCCGATCCCTATCTGTTTGGATTCTGGAAAGAAAGTAAGATGACCCCCCCCCCCCCTCTCTCCTCCGCACCACCCCGCCATCCTTATCTCCCTGTGTCTGTGCCCTCTCTCTATCTCTTTCACTCTCACACACACACTCTCTCTCCCACTCTCTCCTTCTGTATTATCGTTTGACTCTTTTGGTAAAAAAAAAAAAAAAGCATTAACAGAAGACGATGAAAAGAGAAGGAAAAGAAACATGGTGACCTAATTACAGTCAAAGTGGCAATATACACAGTGGTTCTGACCATGTGGGCCTTGTTACACAGTTGTTTTGAGGGATTGTTTCCAGTATACTTCGCGAAAGAAAATAAAAAAATCAGATCCTGTGCTATTAGAAATTCATGTGGTACCCCATCTCTTTTTGATGCTCTAAGCACGTGTTTAGTGTGCCTAGTAACTATTTAAAAAAAAAAAAAAAGCAGCACATCCGCAATCGAAAATTCTAAAATTATAAGAACATCGGAATTCTAAAACCTTATGCAAAATTCGTGTTGATACGTACAGCAGTTTTTAAGATATTTGAAGTTTGATGGCATAACTTTTCAAGTGCAGTGTAGACTCCATATTTATATAGACCAATCTGCATTCAGTGGATGATGTGCTGGACATCACACCGGTCGCCTTTACCTCCCCTAAATTTACTAGGCACCCATTTTAGGCTGAGCTGACATGGGCGCCAATGATATTTTTGAAAAACATTCCACCTAATGTGGATTCGAACCCTCAACCGCGTCGGCAGGCAGGCCTCTAGCTTCTACGCCACATGCGGATCCCCCTTATTCACTTAACACTGTTTCAAATATTTTGTCTTTGCACCGATTCCAGTCATTCTCCTTTCTTCCTTTTTTTTTGCATTCGTTTATCCCTTCATTCCTTCCTTGTTTGACTTTCCGATTGTTTGTTGTTTTTTTCCCCTCATTTCTTTCTTTTTCTTTCTTTCTTTCTTTCTTTCTTTTTTTCTTTCTTTCTTTCTTTCTTTCTTTCTTTCTTTCTTTCTTTCTTTCTTTCTTTCTTTCTTTCTTTCTTTCTTTCTTTCTTTCTTTCTTTCTTTCTTTCTTTCTTTCTTTTTATCTTTATTCTTTCTTTCTTTCTTTCGTTCTTTCTTTCTTTCTTTCTTTCTTTCTTTATTTCTTTCTTTTTATCTTTTTTCTTTCTTTCTTTCTTTCTTTCTTTCTTTCTTTCTTTCTTTCTTTCTTTCTTTCTTTCTTTCTTTCTTTCTTTCTTTCTTTCTTTCTTTCTTTCTTTCTTTCTTTCTTTCTTTCTTTCTTTCTTTCTTTCTTTCTTTCTTTCTTTCTTTCTTTCTTTCTTCTTTCTTTCTTTCTTTCTTTCTTTCTTTCTTTCTTTCTTTCTTTCTTTCTTTCTTCTTTCTTTCTTTCTTTCTTTCTTTCTTTCTTTCTTTCTTTCTTTCTTTCTTTCTTTCTTTCTTTCTTTTTTGTTCCTCTATCTGTCTTTTTCCCACTTTCTTTTTCCCGATTTCTTTCCTTCATTCGTTCTCTATTTTTTTTTTTAGTTACGTTTACCTTATTTGACCCTAACCTTTATTCCTTCCAGCTGTTCGTTCTTTCTTTCTTTCTTTCTTTCTTTCTTTCTTTCTTTCTTTCTTTCTTTCTTTCTTTCTTTCTTTCTTTCTTTCTTTCTTTCTTTCTTTCTTTCTTTCTTTCTTTCTTTCTTTCTTTCTTTCTTTCTTTCTTTCTTTCTTTCTTTCTTTCTCTCTTTCTTTCTTTCTTGTTCCCCCATCTGTCTTTTTTCTCACTTTCTTTTTCCCGATTTCTTTCCTTCATCCGTTCTCTATTTCTTTTTTTTTTTAAATTACGTTTGCCTTATTCGACAGTAACCTTTATTTCTTGCGGCTGTTTCCTTCTTTCTTTCTTTCTTTCTTTCTTTCTTTCTTTCTTTCTTTCTTTCTTTCTTTCTTTCTTTCTTTCTTTCTTTCTTTCTTTCTTTCTTTCTTTCTTTCTTTCTTTCTTTCTTTCTTTCTTTCTTTCTTTCTTTCTTTCTTTCTTTCTTTCTTTCTTTCTTTCTTTCTTTCTTTCTTTCTTTCTTTCTTTCTTTCTTTCTTTCTTTCTTTCTTTCTTTCTTTCTTTCTTTCTTTCTTTTTTTCTTTCTTTCCTTCTTTCTTTCTTTCTTTCTCTCCTTCTCTATTGCATTTCTGCAACATTCACTACGGTAATTACACGTCAATAAATAAATGGTTTCTAATCTCCAGCCTTCACCGACCAGGACAGAAATAAGCACCCCACCAGGGCAGCCAAACCAGAAGCCATAGAAAACATGCCCTCAGGTGCTGAAATCCCAAGAGGCAACGCCATCCCTCCAGAGAATCTCAAACTGGGAAATCCCGGGCCAGGACAGCATAACATACCGCAGCCAAAAGGTGCTCCAGGACAGCCCCAACCGGCAATAAATGCAGGTCAAGGCGTCGCAGGGAAGAGATGTTGCATACAGTAACTAGATAATGAGCAGAGGGAGATATTACAGTTCTATTTTCATCATCATTATGACATCGCCATGAAGTGCCTTGGTAATTGGCGGTAGATATCATGCTTTTCTCAGCTGGCAGTTACAATAGCATTTTTCCTTTTAAAGATAGAAATACAATTGATGAGTGAAAGATAATTTCCTGGACAGGCCGAGTTTGAGACAGGCTGGCGGGCCCATTTTGTGACCCTAGGAAATGAAAGTTTCGTTTGTTGGTCATTTTCCTCAAACTCTTTAAGGCCATGACAAAAGGCTGTTAATATATAAGGTACAATAAAAATAAATCGGGCGACAGAACACATCCTTGTCGCGCGTCTTTTTTTTCCTCAGTGGTCTGAAATGTTCTTAAACGGAAGCTTATTCTTACAGCTTCTATTTTTCTGCCTCTGCGTGTTGTGTGCCGGCGACTGTGGCTTAGGCGTTGCGAACGCGCTTCGTAATGCCGGGGTGTCAGGTTCGATCCCAGCTGCAGACGGTTTGTCTTGCGTTGGTTTCTACAGTGGTAGCAAGGGCTGACCGTTCAGGGGGCAATGGCAAACTATGGAACGTATATTTGCCTAAAAACCCACAACAGACACACACACACAAAATACTGCTTTTGGTTCTGTTAACAAAGAACCTGTAAAGGATAAAGAACTAACCTTTCACATGTTCTTCATTATTCGCAGATTGTTGCCTCCAATGTTTATTTTGTCTGGCAGTTTGATTAGTTCATCAATTTTCACACAATCAGATGCCTTCTCCCCATCAATTTATAACGAAGCTAAGTGCACTTTCTCCCACGGCCCCGCCCCCACCCTCCAAATACCACACACACATACACACACGTTTAGAAGTTCTCTTTAGAAGGTTTTAGTTGATATATATAATATTATTTCAAATATATTATTACATTTAGTTTTGACCACTCATGCACATTAATATTATTACTATTATTATTACATACAAGAGCTGCCGTGATATAGCGACTAGATACTCACCTGCAGGTCTGAAAGGTTGTGGGTTCGAATCCACATCCAGCCAAACATGTTTTTAAATAGGCGGGCCTGTCCCACTCCTCCCTCACACACATACACAGTTGTAGCTAAAGTTACAACAGAGTGATATCACGAGTTAAAGTAGCCTTCACCTGAGAGTCGAAGAGCTGATGTAGCTTTCACCTGAGAATCAAAGAGCTGAAGTAGCCTCCACCTGAGAATAAAAGAGCTGAAGTAGCCTCCACCTGAGAATCAAAGAGCTGAAGTAGCATCCACCTGAGAATCAAAGAGCTGAAGCATCCACCTGAGAATCAAAGAGCTGAAGTAGCATCCACCTGAGAATCAAAGAGCTGAAGTAGCTTCCACCCGAGAATCAAAGAGCTGAAGAAGCATCCACCTGAGAGTCAAAGAGCTGAAGTAGCCTCCATCGGAGAGTCAAAGAGCTGAAGTAGCCTCCACCTGGGAATCAAAGAACTGAAGTAGCCTCCACCTGGGAATCAAAGAACTGAAGTAGCCTCCACCTGGGAATAAAAGAACTGAAGTAGCCTCCACCTGGAAATCAAAGAGTTATAAGTCACAAGCTATGGACAGATGGAATATCCGAGGCCATAAACGACAGAATTTATGTAGTACACAACAAGGCTGTCATCCGATTCCTCTTCAAAACGTGAAGCTGAAAAACAATATACATTGCTAGAAAAGGAGAAGAATGTTTGCGAATGTTAGGTTTTATTTTCTCTCAATGATTGCAGTGTTAAAACATTTAAGACCACGATCATCATCATCATCATCATCATCAAGTGAATTGGTAAAAGTTCATGTATCTCCACAGATCTCTCGATCTTTAGTGTTCTGGATCAATTCCACTGATGATATTCCTCCATGCAACTGTCTTAAGCCGTCCACCATAATTTCTCCCGTTCAAGTTTGTGTAAAACAAAATTTCCAAACTTCGGCGACGTTTAACCTGCTCCTATCTGAGCGACGGTTATTTTGTCGGCCGGGTTTCTTTGTGATTTATCCTCGGTTTAGTCGTTTGTGGTGTGTGTTCACACCTGTTTTATGTTTCTGCTTTCCATAAGCCGCTGTCCTTGCTGGTTGTCTCCTTTGCCTCTTGGTTTTGAGTCTTTTTTTTTTTTTTTTGTGTCTTTGCGGGTTCTTTCTTGTTTGGTGTGGTTTTAGCAGGATCTGTTCTTGTTCTCTGTGTTTCTTGTCCCTGTGGGTTTTTGCTTGATTGTTGCTGGTGCTTGTTCTTGCCGTGTTGGTAACCGCGCTAGTGTCCTTACCTCTAAGGTAAGCCCCCGGGAAAAGCCAAACAATCCAGATAGCATTGCCTCAGTGCACAATTTTTAATCGGCCTGAAAAAACAAAAAACAAACCTTTTTTTTTTTTAAAGAAGTAGTGGAGGTAACACAGATTTGCACACACAAAAAAAGAATGTTTGAATGTTCCTGGAGATTGTTATAGTAAGATTGGTAGAACGAGAGAGATGGATAGCTTGCAAGGATAAGGAAAGTGTATCCCTGCTGGCCCTCGTCAGCGTCTTGATCGCCTGAGGCAGGGTCCCTGATATTGGCGGATCTCCGATGTGATCTGAAAAGAGCCTCATCTAAAAATACAATATTTTAGTACATTTGGGGTGGCAGAGTAGGGGAGATAATTTACTAAATCAATGTAAGACTGGAATCCATGAGTGCTGGTCCCCTTTGGTGCTATGTCCTCAGCTTATTTCCCTTGGAGCGTCAGGGTGGCCGTGGGCGGTTGCCAAAAATTTCTCCTAGTCTGCCTCTGCCTCTTAAACCAGTGATCTTTCCAGTCGTCACGATGTTTTCCAGCGCTCCTTTTCTCATCACAAGACGAAAAAACTTTGTTTGTCTCCTTCTCATTGTTGTATATGATGTTTAACTTTCATTAGCCATTTCCATTCAATTATTGTTAGTTATTCTGACAGTCCAAGGTATGTGCAACATTCGTTTCAAGATCACGATAGTGCCTTGTTTTGAGGGCCGTATCGAGGCGAATGTTTGCTCTTGTGATTTGATCTTGACTACCAGACTAAAACCGGTACAACGAAATGTTTTCAGAAGTAAAGGCAACCGACGTGATGTTGATCATATCACTAATCGAGTGCCTATTGTCTGTGAAAAATTTTGGTTTGGCACTATTTGCCTAATTGAGCATGAAAGCATGCTGAGAAAGGCGAAGACACGGATGCTTCGAGCAGAGTGGCAAGCTACACTGGGAAGGTCATGGGTAGTGAGCATACTTTGGATCGTTTCTTCAGGCTATGCCGGCGTGGGTGGGGAATGAACAGGCGGACAGATTGGCGGGCTCTGCACATGTTGGTGGAAAAAGATATTCGAGGAGTAGCCGTGACGTAGCAGCTAAACGCTTACCTGCGGATCGGAAAGTCGAGGTTTAGGTCCGGAGGGAGCCGGACTTTAAAAAAAAAATTTTCATTAAAAAAATATTCATGGCTCCCAGGTCAACCCAGCTTTGAGTGGGTACCAGGTAAAATTCATGGAAAGTAAAGGTAACCGAGTGCCGATAGATCTATAAAATATAGGTCTATCCCTGTATACCCAATACGCCTAAAGACGTGGGAAAAGGGCCCTTTTCTTACAACATACTGGATGGCCAGTGTCCTGAAAATGGTTCTTGATTTATTTACTGTTCCCAGATCTTTGCCTTCAGTATTTAGGTTGTCCAGTTTTCTGTTTTTCATGTTTCACATTATTAAATGCTTTGGTGCAGCCAATAAAGAACAATTACAAATATCTTTTCATATGAATAATTATTTGTATTTATGTGCAGATAATGTCTCTTAAAATTCGCTAGATACAGTTTATGAAGACAGACTGTGATCAAAACTAGAAGAGGTCATGTGGGAAACGAAGAAATTGCAAGAACTATTAGAACAAAACCTATAATTAAAGTCTTTGGAAAACAAAAACTGAAGTGTTTGGCTATCTGCTGTGAATGATTACAATGATGCCATCAATGAGAGCGTACAACATGAAATTAGAAACACCAGAAGGTAGGGGACGCTCAAAAAGAATAAGGATTGAAGGAGTCACTGACACCTTCAGACTCCGCAACACCACAGTATGCTGGGCAACCGAGCTCGGATACCGATCACATGGTAATCTGCGACGCCTAGCGGCACAAAGCAGAGTATGGACAACAGAAGAATGTGAATATTTTATGAAAATGTTTGCGATTAATCGTTAATTGAACTAGAAGAGACAGGGTTGTAAATGACGATATCAAGAAAAAAAGTTGGAACGGAACCAGTACTAAATTTTATCAAGAGACAACAGATGAAATGGTTTGGACATGTGTCAAGACTACCACCAGATAGTGCACCACAGAGAGCCCTGTCATTTAGATATAATAGAAGCAGTACTAGAGGTAGACCACACAAGCGATAGATAGATGGAATATCCGAGGCTGTGTATACTAGCATCTACGTAGTAAACACCAATGCTCATCCAATGCCGTTTCAAAAAGTGTCGCTGAAAGACAATGTACAGGGCTAGAGAAGAAAAAGAAAAAGAATAATGTTTGCGAATTTTAGTTTTCATTTTCTCTCAATGATTGGAGTGCTCAAACATTTAAGACCACGATCATCTTCATCATCATCAAGCCTTGCCAGCTGGCGTAGGCATTCACGCATCTCCAAAATCTTTAGTGTTCTGGATCAATTCCACTGATGATATTTCTCCATTTCACTGTCTTAAGCCAGCCACCATCATTTCTCTTGGTCTGCCTTCTTTCCAGTCGTCACGATATTTTCCATTGATTCTGTTCTTATCATATGACCAAAGAACTTTGTCTCCTTCTCATTGTTGTATATAATTTTCTACTATCATTAGCCATTTCCAGGCAATCATTGTTAGTTACTCTTGCAGTCCAATGTATTTGCAACATTCTTCTCAAGATCACGATAGTGCTTTGTTTTGGGGGCCGCATGGAGGCGAATCTTTCCCATTGCAATTGAATATGGACTCATAGACTAAAACCGGTACCACGTAATGTTTTGGGAAGTAAAGGCAACCTGCGTGATTTTGATTATATAAATAATCGCGTGTTTTGTCTGGCACTATATGCCTGATTGGGCACGAAAGCATGATGAGAACAGTGAAGACAGGGATGCTACGAGCAGAGTGGCAAACTTGACTTGGAAGGTTACGGATTGTGGGTATACGTTGGATAGATTTGCTTGGCAATGCCGGCGTGGTGGGGAATGAAAAGAAAGATGGACTGGCTGGATCTGCACCACAGGGTGGGGAATTGATACATGACAAAGTAGATGTGGTCAAGGACCCTTGGTAACAAGTAACGAAGTCAGAAGAGAAATTAGATTATTATAATCTGAAAAAAAGAAGAAGGAGAAGAAGAAGAAGAAGAAGAAGAAGAAGAAGAAGAAGAAGAAGAAGAAGAAGAAGAAGAAGAAGAAGAAGAAGAAGAAGAAGAAGAAGAAGAAGAAGAAGAAGAAGAAGAAAAAAGAAGAAGAAGAGAGAAGAAGAAGAAGAAGAAGAAGAAGAGAAGAAGAAGAAGAAGAAGAAGAAGAAGAAGAAGAAGAAGAAGAAGAAAAGAAGAAGAGGAAGAAGAAGAAGAAGAAGAAGAAGAAGAAAGAAGAAGAAGAAGAAGAAGAAGAAGAAGAAGAAGAAGAAGAAGAAGAAGAAGAAGAAGAAGAAGAAGAAGAAGAAGAAGAAGAAGAAGAAGAAGAAGATGAAGAAGAAGAAGAAGAAGAAGAAGAAGAAGAAGAAGAAGAAGAAGAAAAAAGAAGAAGAAGAAGAAGAAGAAGAAGAAGAAGAAGAAGAAGAAGAAGAAGAAGAAGAAGAAGAAGAAGAAGAAGAAGAAGAAGAAGAAGAAGAAGAAGAAGAAGAAGAAGAAGAAGAAGAAGACGAAGAAGAAGAAGCAGCAGCAGCAGCAGAAAGGGGAAGAACAAAATACAGTGATTTCAGTATATTTCAATTATAAACTTAACATTAGTTTTTTTTTTCCAATCAATACAGTGATTTCGGTATATTTCAATTATAAACTAAACATTAGTTTTTTTTTTTTTTTTTTTTCAATCAGACTCGTAACACAAGCATTCAGTAAATACATACTTTTTAATTTTAATTTTATTTTTTATTTATTATCAGTTATAACAGACATATAACAGCGAATGTTCAGCAGAAGGAAAATGTATTTTATCTGACGCTATAAAATCCCACAATGTTCAATGTTCAAATGTTCAGAGAAAAGAATCCTTGTTTCCGTTCACCATCTCTAAGCTCTGGTGGAACGATTTGGTCGTTGGTCAATCTCACACGTTTTGCAGAGCTGGCTTATTTGTATGCAGACTGTTGGTTCCTAGCATCTCAGGCAGATGCGCTTCGACTTCTAAGGAAACACTTCTAGTAAGTCCTCGTTTACGACATGATTGTTTGGGATGCAGAAGGTCCCTAAGCCCCCCCCCCCTTTTTTTCCCCCAAACATTCTCAAAACCACCTCCTTCGTCTCGCAATGGGACATCGGAAACCACACGAGGAGACAAACCAATGCAACAACAAATGTTCAGGGGGAAAAGAAAATACACACACACAGTATTACAAGAAATTTTCAGGTGGGGGCGAGAACACACACACAGAGTGTAACAACAAATTTTCAGGGGGGAAAAACAACACACACACACACACAGTGTAACAACAAATGTTCAGGGGAAAAAAACACACACACAGTGTAACAACAAATTTTCAGGAGGCAAAAACATTGTAAAGGTTAAATATGCAGGAGGGAAAACATTCAGCTGTGAGTCGTAACGTTGATGATACGACTATACAATCACTGTAGTATTATTTAGCTAGGAAACAACAAAGTTATTAAATAGGCTGACCATATTATCTTCAGCTGAGTACAGGACATCCTAATAATACTCTGAACTGAAAACGGGACATCCTATAATTCTTTGAGCTGAAAAAGGAACATCCTAATAAAACACTGAGCTGAAAACGGGACATCCTAATAATACTCTGAGCTAAAAACGGGACATCCAAAGCAAGTCAAATTACCACCCCCACCTCCAGTTTTGGAATTTATTATTATTATAATCGTTAATCATTTAGGAGCTAATACATCTTAGGAACATGAGACTATATAGACCTATACATTGTGTAAGCCATACTAATTAATTGACATTAAAACATTTTTTTTCTAGTTGGATTTCAAGCTTTGTTTTATAGTGTATAGATCTCTATATTTTTACTTTTAGTTTGTGTTCGTGTATATAAGTGTATATTCTATTCTGGAGCAAATTCCCAGATTGGCGCTTTGTGGGAGTACCGACTGGATGGTTGTTACGCAATAACAACAACAACAACAGCAACAAAACAGAACTGCAACGGTGAAAATTGGATGTATAGTCACCTTATTATTAGGTCAATAAAATCACTGTAGTATAATTTACCTAGAGCAACGGTTCTCAACCTCTCGTCTCAACCCTTCGGAGGTCGAACATCCCTTTCACAGGGGTCGCCTAAGACCATCAGAAAATACATTCACTGAAGTTATGAAGTAGCAACGATAATAGTTTTATGTTTAGCGGTCACCGCAACATAACTCAATAAAGGGTCGCGGCTTTAGGAAGGTTGAGAAGCACTGACCTAGAGGAAAAACAAGGTTATTAGGAAGTTATAGTCAGTTTGAGACAGTTCATTCAGAGACCCTCGGAAGCACAGCACCATGTTGGCCCATCCCAGGGTTCCCAAGTCTTAGATTGGCGGGAGCAGGAGCATTGCCTCGGGGGATGACATCTTCTGGAGGCATATTTTCGACAGCCTCGGGTTTGGCTGATCTTGCCGGCAGACTAACCATATCCTGGTCAGTGTATTCTGTGAAAATAAATACACATTTAAATATAGTCTTAAATATATAGGTATCCTATGTGTCTCGTTTCACCAGGACAGCCAATTGATTCGTTTTATACAAATTTAGAAATACGCTCATGAATAAAACATACATTTTAGTTATATCTATAGATCTTATTAGAATGTATAGTGTTAGAAACTATTATTGCCTGAAATCTAGTGATGGGAATGCTCATCGTAGCATTTTGTTGTTGTTTTGTTGCTGCTGCTGGTTTTTTGTTGTCGTTATTGTTGTTTAACTTACTATTCATATATTCACCACCTGGACTGTGAGTAACTTTTTCATTGTCCGTGCACCAGAAAAACCCTTGTTTTCTCTTTACTTCTCCTGTTGTTTTTTAATCGAGCAGGTAACTACTCATTGTCCTAACACATTTTTTTCTCTCGTCCCCCTCCTTGTTTTATTCGCTTTTCGCTTCCCGTTGGCTAATTAATGGACATGAATATTGACAGGTCGCATGCCAAACTGCAACAACTTATACCGAATCAAAGGATTACTGAATTATAGACTTTTAAATCTGGGCACTACTTTTGCAACGGACTATAGTAAAAGCCTGATAGTAATATTCTCTAAGTGTCTGAGTGTCGGCCAGATCCCTTGGCTACTCCTCCTTTGCACCATTTTTCCCCCAGACCAAATGATATATTTCTGCTCTTACACTACGCCTTCTAATTACAAGGTTACTTTATAACATTCATGGTTGAACAGGGTTTCTTGGATTTGTACCTGGAGTGGTGGAAAAAGGATGGGAGGGGTAACATCCTAATAGTGACTCTTTTAGTTATCCAGTGGTAATCGCTCAGTGTTCGGTCCTAGTGTGGTTCAACTTCACTCACTTAGTTCACTCGCTCCCTGCAATGAGCTGTGTTTTTACTAACTCTGTTTGCACTGGCTGTTGTCTAGGAGATGATATGTGTAGTGAATGCTTTTAGCACACATTCTACGTAGACATAACTGGGACAAGCCGACAACAACTTAACAGTACGATACATCAGTTTATTGACATCTTAACACTTACATCGTTGTATAGTCCTTGTACTAGTAAACAGCTTTCACACACCACATTACGCAGACTTCAACATGCAGGTTTCTCACGCAGTCACTGACCAGAGTTTGCACAGATGTATCTGGTTTTTCTCCTTGACATCATACAGACTGGACAGGCTGGTACAGGCTGGTCTTGGCTTCAAATGGATGTTGTCGTCAAGTTTTCTTCTCACAGCAATCAGTCTCACGTTGGTATTCTCTCAATCAATCTCCTGTCATTTCACTCCGACAGTTCAACACATACTAACTTGATCAGACTAGGGTCTGAACTTATACTCAGGGTTAGTTTCACGTGGCAACACGTGGTGGTCCTTTACTTCCACGTGGCGACCTGTAGTCGCTATCATCGGGTTCCTTGTGAAAACTCGTGGTTATCACCTATCATGAAAACCTCGGTTAATCCAAGTATTTGGCTTTGGTATTATTGTTAGCTTGGGGCTTTTCCCCCAACCTTCCCAATCAGGGTGAAAATATCCCTCATTACACTCCTATGTCTATAGTACGTTTCAAAACTCGTGCTCCCACATTACAATGAATATCTCAAAAACTTTGGTACGGATCAACACTAATTTTTGCAAGCGGCCTTGGATTTCCCATGTCATTATGACCATACAGTTAATAGTTGCACAGGTGCGGCTGTTTCTTTAAGCAGCGAATTTCTTTGATATTTGTTTGAATAATAATTTGTGTACCTATAAAAAAAATATATATACAGTAAATGTTAAACTGCGGCGTCCGTGGTTTAGGCGTTGTGAGTCTGACTCGTAATTCCAACGTACTACAACGGAAACCCACTGCTGGCAGTATTGATTTGATAATGATATGGGGAGTCGCAGGTCGACCTAGCCTAAAGTGGGTACCAGGATGTATGTCCTGGGGAAGTAGAGACGGTCGGCGTAATGCTAACCACATTACCCCCACCTAGTGCCGATTGGTCTGTAAAAATATGGGTGCTCTTCTCATAAGCCCGATGAGCCTAAAGGCGTGGAAAGGGATCTTTTCTTTTTTCTTTCTAATTGACAAACAGGTAGAGATTGTTTGAAAACCAGATCCCATGTGCAGCGACACGTGGAAATTATTTTAATAGACTGTCAGCGTACAATGACAAATTTTGTTCATCTAACAACATACAGGAGTTAACTGCTAGGGAATCATCCTTCGAGTGGAAACGCCCATGAGACGCCTGAAATTTGATGCTTGAAAAGCTCACTTTACTCAAGTTATTGTATTGTAAGCTTGCTGATTATCTGCTTTAAATCGTTGTACGTTTTCTTTTTCATGTCCGTCCAAAAAAAAAAAAAAAAGCAAAATTAAAACTAAATGTTTGGTTACATAAAAAAAAATTCTTACAGTGACATTATTTTTTACAGATTGCATGCCAAATGTTAACAATTTACAATTAACAGTTACTGGGTTACAGATTTTTGATGGTGGGCACGATTTCGGAAACGGACTATAGCTTGGCGTGCACTAATTTGTGGGAAAGGACGTTTTTGGCAAGAAAATCAACACGACGAATGAAGATCTGTAAGATGGAAGCATTTCATTAGTTACAGGTTGCGTATCCTTTACATGACGTTGCTGAACCATCTCCTGTTTTTTTTTTTTTTGGGGGGGGGGGGGGGGGGGGGGGGGGGGGGAGGAGCAGTTGTGGGTGCAAATTTTACGTTCAGTAGTTTGCCATTGCCTCTGAACGGTAAGTTCTCGGAACCACTGTCAAAACCAGCGCAAGACAAATCTTACGAAGCCCGTTCGCAACGCCTAACACACAGACGCTTTTTGTTGTTAAGTGTACCGGGGGGGATGGGGGGGGGGGGGGGTACCAGTGACAGATGGTTGTAAAGGCAAAAGTGAAAGTGGAAGTGAATAAAACACAAATTAAAAGAAAGAACAAAATACAGGATTGCTGAAAGGGGAACGAAAAACTGCTAATGAGACAAAAAAGGAAACATAAAACATTTCTTACGTGTTTTCCAAAAACCGTACATGTAGGGATCTGATCTGAAAGAGGAAAGAGAACGAAACAAATTAGGCAAAAAATATTTATTAAAGATTATCTTAGCTCCTAAGTAAGGCTAGTTGCGTATCCTTTACAGGACGTTGCTGAACCAACCCCAGCAATCCCTGGCTGTTGTGTGGTTTCTTTGGGCAAATTTACGTCCAGTAGTTTGCCATCGCTTTCCGCTGATTCCACTGTCGAAACCAACGCAAGGCGCATGGCCCGTAGCTGGGATCGAACCCGCACCCCGGCATTACGAAGCGTTCGCACCGACTTAGCCACACAGCCGACGCTTCCAGGTAAACGCAGCCTAAATTAGGTAACAGGAAATGTCATGGGAAATAAAGGTGGCGGAGGTGATGATGATGATGATGATGATGACATCAGTCACAGAAGGTAAACTAGTTTAAACAAAAATGGGCGTGACACTAAATTCAAAATAGGCCAGTAGTGCTATTCCAAAGTCATGGGTTCAAATCTTCACCACATCATCCTACGTGTGACGATTGGTGTATCAATATACAGATCTAGCATTATACACACAGCATGCCTGAAGGAGTGAGTAATGGTACTTTACTTTTAACTGACACCTATTAGTTTAGTGTACTCTTTTCACTTGTTAGCGTTCACTGGTAGTAAATTCCGGCGGAAGGTACTGTTTGTTCGTCCACATGTGGACTTACGTCTTTTTCCAAGACTTCCTTTTTTAAAGATCTCGAGTGCTAGAGGTTCCGGGTTCAATTGCCAGTAAGGGCTGGGATTTTTTTCACGTGGACTTATAGTGATTCCCCCGGTCTCTGTGTATTGAGATCGCACGCCTGTGTGCATTGTTGCTCATGTAAAAATTCCTTGGCAATTGGAAATCAAAAAGAGTAGCGTAACGGCGCTATTGGTGCAGAATTTGGAGTTTAAAATCTGCCCAAATTATTTCAGTGTCCTCGCCAGTGCTACAGAGCCTGTGCACTGTTGAGCTTCTTCCGACTCAGACTTTAGTTAGAAGAAGAACGGAGCACTTATGGGTTACTACCCGTGTGCCATAATGATGATCCGTTGTTCAAAACCTCAAATCAATTGTATGCAGATCGTTTGTTCCTCTATGGTAAAAGCACTACGCCTTCGAAGGAAACATCCCTCGTTAATCACCTTTTGTGACATGCTTATTGGGGATAGGGTAAGGGGGCTGTGAGCCCATTCGTTTTCTTCAACAGTGAGGCCCCGAAATCCACAGGGGAAGTTTAGTGTACAAGCGGTGGTCTGTTCAAAGCTAATGTTTGTAACTTTTGCCTAGTTGTTATTACCATGGATTTAGTTTTATCTATCTTAATTTGTATGCGATTATCATTTCTCCATTTTATAAAATTACCTGTTTCTTTGTGTAAGAAACGTTCTAATTTATTACAATCATGACTTGACTTGACTTTCTACCCCACTAGGACATCACACAAGCGATAAACACCCGATGACACAAAGTGCCACCATGCGGATGAGGATCACCCGTGGAGAGGTCCCAGAAACCGCGTTCAGACACTTGGCCATATTTATGGCCTGCCTATATTGCGGCCCCTGGCAATAACAAAAAAATTTCGCCCTAAAAAGGACGAAACTGGATGATACCAGCGATAAGCAATAAATTACAATCATTATGACTAGCATATATTATATAGTCGTCAGCAAACATCACATGGTGTACTGGGATGTAGAGGGTGATTACTATGAGAGGCTAAAAGTAGTGGACATAATATTGAGTCCTGAGGGACGCCTATACTTAATGTAAAAGACAGACAGACAGACAGACAGACAGACAGACAGACAGACAGACAGACAGACAGACAGACAGACAGACAGACAGACAGACAGACAGACAGACAGACAGACAGACAGACAGACAGACAGACAGACAGACAGACAGACAGACCGACAGACCGACAGACAGACAGACAGACAGACAGACAGACAGACAGACATAAATCAATCAAGGGTAGGCGTCCTTTTATTGCAGAGATTTAAACTTACTCTGGTAGCACTGGTGGTGGTGGTGGTAGCACTGGCGGTGGTGGCGGCGTCGGCGGCGAGGGTGGTGGTCGTGGAGATCGTGGCGTTGGAGCCTTGGGTGGTGGAGGCACCGGAAATTGTGTTGGGTTGTCTGGTGGCGTTTCTTTTGGTGTCCTCTTGGATTTCTTTATCCTCCTAGGAGTCTCTTTCTTTGATGGAGCGTTACTGAACTTCTGTTGTCTGATCGAAGAGATATGAGGTAGGAAGATTCATAAGAGATCTGAGTCTTTATACGGGCATATTTATTTTCTGCCTTCGCCTTTAGATAATCAACAAAATCATCTTCGCTTTCAACGTCGAGGCCATCAGTTCCTCACAATTTGAACAGTATTGATCATCTACATTATCATTATTTACCTTCATCAACATCATCGTCATCGTCTTTAT
Organism: Candidula unifasciata; assembly: GCA_905116865.2. Taxonomy (NCBI): domain Eukaryota; kingdom Metazoa; phylum Mollusca; class Gastropoda; order Stylommatophora; family Geomitridae; genus Candidula; species Candidula unifasciata. The sequence goes on along the minus strand of CAJHNH020005802.1, from coordinate 264,419 downwards.
TTTCACCATCATTTTCATCATCAACATTTAGCCATTGTGATCACAGTTGGTCAAAAAAGTGAAAAGAGAAATCAATTACCCATTACATAGAATGTAGATCTGTACCAAAGCTGACGATACACTTTTTTCTTTTTGAAGAGTAAAGAAACAATTTTTGAAAGGTACAAAAACACACAAAAAGGTACAATATGTTTTAAAATTAAAACAGTTAAAACATTTATATATATGTATATATATATATATATATATATATATATATATATATATATATATATATATATATATATATATATATATATATGGACGGACCCAGCCTTAACAGCTATATTTATATATATATATATATATATATATATATATATATATATATATATATATATATATATATATATATCATCATGTAGCAATTCTTTTGCAGAACCTCACTCTCATCACAGTCTGCCTGAAAGAAACTCGGTCTCTCCCCAGTTCTCCTGCCTCATGTACTTTCATACTCAAGGAATATATATATATATATATATATATATATATATATATATATATATATATATATATATATATATATATATATATATATATATATATATATATATATATATATATATATATAAATATATATATCGTTGTCGGCTCTGTGGCTAAGTCGATGCGAACGCTACGCTTCGAAATGCCGGGATGCCGGGTTCGATCCCAGTTGCGGGCAATGCGCCTTGCGTTGGTTTCAACAGTGGTATCAAGAAAGCCGACCGTCCAGAGGCAATGGCAAACTACTGGACGTAAATTTGCCAAGAGAAACCACACAACAGCCAGGGGCTGTTAGGGTTGGTTCTGCAACGTCCTGTAAAGGATACGCAACTAACTATATATATCGTTATTTGTGATATGGTCTGTGTATGATTTGCTAAGAATTTATTTGAACGATCTCATTTATTTGTATCTTCTTGTCATGTTCAGCTGTTAAGGTAGATGTTAAACAGCCAAATGTAAACCACCACCAGTCATTGTAAAAAAAAACAGTCAAGCTGACGGACATTAGTCTTACCTGCGCCTGCACCAGCTAGCAAAGGGATTTCTGCAAGGACAGCAATATCTATAGATGAGAAAGCCGCTCAGGCCAAGCCAAGCCAGGCTGCCAAAAATTGTGGGGAGGAGCCAGGACAGCAAGTCCATGGTGCTCTTGTCGTCTGTGGATCCAACAACAGCAGCGCCAGCTGCTGGGGTTGTTGCTGTTGCTGCTTTTGTAGACGGGATTGTCGCTGCTTGAGTTGGCGCTGATGGGTCTCGTGTGGTGGTTAGAGGAGTTGTTGGGCATGGCTGTGGGGTGAAAACAAAAAGATTTATACATCAGAATTCTGAATTATAACATCGGCACTGACCCCCCCCCCCCCAACCCCTATCCCGTTCAACCCAAACAATTTGTTAACGGGAGAAGGAGAGTTGATCGCCTGCAATATTGTTGTGAAAAACTGCTTAGGGGTAGGGATGCTGTGGGATAGCGTGGGGGGGGGGGGCAGGTGGATGCTAAACAGGAATTCTTATTTTCATTTAAAAATTATCTTTAAAAGTGTTTGTTTATACATTTTATATTATTTCAAAAATATTATATTTATTGCCCATTCAGCACATTACTATTATTATTCACCCAAACTAAGAATAAGCCTATTGAGGCCTACCCCTCTGCCTTAAAAATGTGTAAGGTGAGAGCCTCAGCGACCCCCATTCGCCCCCTCCCTTAATCTTTTCTAAGTGTCTGCGCTGCAGATTTATAACAAAGGTTGTCCCAGCTTTAAATAGGTACCAGGTACATTTCAGGGAAGTGAAGGCGGCCAGCGTGATGTAAATCACTTCACCGACTGAGTGCGGATTGGTCTATACAATTTAGTTCCAGACCTATATGCCCAATACTCATAACGGTGTGGAAAATGGATTTTACTAAACAGACATCGTCGTATGCTGTTAAGTATTCTTCTTCTGATAGTCCAAGCCTTGTGACACTGGTAGCAAGTCATTTACCTACATCCTCAAGAGTGTCTGTGAAGTATTCTCTCTATAGTTCCTACCGCGTGGCTCTGATAGTTCTTCTGATTTTTTTGTGTGTGGCTAATATAAAGTCAAATAGCACTATAGCTTTTTTTTTAGATGATCCGAGCCACGATAAGCAAAGATTATAAGGATTGAATGGAGACAATAAAGCTACACTTTACTACTAATAGGGTTTCCAGTATTTACACCTATTAGACTCTCATTCTTGCGATGGGAATCCTAGAGATGCAATTCTGGGGGGGGGGGGGGGGGGGGGGCTTTTTATATACATTAGTAGTATAGTGGTGCTTTATGAAGTCAGTTTTTTGGGGGCAGCACACACACACACACACATGTATATATATATATATATATATAAAAAATATAATAATTTCAAATATATTACTGTATTTATTTGCATTTCGGCACACATTATTAGCAATAATTGTTACCGGAACTTAAACAATGCTCAAGTCCATTAGAGCCAGTCTCTAGAAAATTGAAAGTAAACCGAACCGCTTTTCACAATTATTTCTAGGTGGTGATGCTCCTGTCTGCACGTTTGCCCCTGAAAACATTTATTGCACCCTACTGCAAAGGAAACATAATTTTTTTTAATTCCGACAACACGAGTGTACCCACCCCACACGTCATGCTAATGGTAGCTGGCGTTCCTTGCAGAGGTCCTGGATATATTCCTTCATCGGCGATTGTGGCAGAACCTGTAAAGCCAGATAACTCTATTATATCCTCTTTGAAAGGATTAAAAGGAGATATAAGATAAGAAAGTAAAAGACTATTATTATTGCTTTGAGATGTTTTGGGCACATAGGGCTAGACCTATATTTAAAGACAAATAGGCACTCTGTGGTTGACGTTGTAAGCATTACCCTGGCCGCCTTCACTTCCCAGGACTGTACCTGGTACCCACTCAAGGTTGAATAGACCTGGGAGCCAAGGTCATTAAAAAAAATCCGGCTCTGATATACAGACGAACGTCTGGCGGCTACAGTACATCATCATCAAGTGCCTTGCCGACTGGTGTGGGCGATCATGCCTCTCCACAATCTGCGATCTGCAAATGCGTGCATCAGTTCGTCTGTCGACACCCCTGCATGCCATGAAAAAAAGACTGTCAAGAATGTTTTAACGTTGTCTTCCTCTGTCTCTTTTTCCACAGATTTTTCCAGTGGTCACAACATGTTCCATTTTCTCTCTTCTCTTAACATGACCCAAAGAAATGATGATTCTTCTGATGTTTGTGATAGGTTGTCTTCGAGCGTCTTTCAAAACATTTGGGTTGCTCTTCATAGCTGTCCAAAAAATTCTAAGGATTCCTCTGTAAAACCACATCTCCGCAGCCTCAAGATATTGTACGGCTTGTTTAATAATTGTCCAGGATTCACAGCCTTATGTTAAAACTGGCTCTATGAAGCATGCAAGAATTCGTTTACTAACCTCCAATGACATGGATTTAGTGCATAAAATGTTCTTCATTTTGTCAAATGCAGTTTTGGCCTGTTCTATTCTATTCTTTATCTCTG
>CAJHNH020005802.1:233353-255853 GCA_905116865.2 Candidula unifasciata | reverse complement strand
AGCTGACTGAAAGTACATGAGACAGAGGTTGTGAATAGACATGACTACCAACGCCACACGGCATGGAGGATTATCTGTGTCCGAGCTGACTGAAAGTACATGAGACAGAGGTTGTGAATAGACATGACTACCAACGCCACACGGCATGGAGGATCATCTGTGTCCGAGCTGACTGAAAGTACATGAGACAAGAGGTTGTGAATAGACATGTCTACCAACGCCACACGGCATGGAGGATCATCTGTGTCCGAGCTGACTGAAAGTACATGAGACAGAGGTTGTGAATAGACATGACTACCAACGCCACACGGCATGGAGGATCATCTGTGTCCGAGCTGACTGAAAGTACATGAGACAGAGGTTGTGAATAGACATGACTACCAACGCCACACGGCATGGACTTCAAGTTAGAAGTAATATCTGCTTATGATAACAAGAGGTTATTATAACATTTGATTGGAATTAAAGGAGCGAAGCTTTCGGATTACACAATGTACAGGTATAACTAAAGAATAAAAAGACACATTATATTGAATGTTATAGCATATGAAAAGACTCTTGACTGGAATAGCTGATGCTGCATCTATGTGCTGTCTATACACGTGCCGCTACTGCTTCCTATGACTTCTCCTCGTACACATGTTAGGCTCGATTAAGTTGGAGGCCTTTTAAACTCCACACAGGCGTGGGAGGTGGGGGAAGGGTTCGTGATGTGGCGGCTAGTGGTTCTTCTGCGGATAGGAAGGTCGTGGGTTTGGTTTATGACGGAGACGGACATTTTAAAAAAAAGTGACTGGCTTCCAGGTCGACCCAGCCTTGAGTGGTATCAGGTAAGTCCTGGGAAGTAAAGGCGGCCGGTGCGATGCTGACCATATCATCCAGCAAGTGCCGATTTGTATAGAATATATTGGTCTGGTCCTATATGACCAATACACCTGAAAACGTGAATGTTGAATAAAGAATCAATATCACAACACTCGGGAAACTCCCATAAGTGCTCAGTCTCCATCTTCAGCAACAAGCAAAAAGTTCCGATTCCAGTGGTGCCAGTAACTGTCGGATTGTATATCCATCTCGCCTTTTCCCTGAGTGTTGAGCGTCGGTCAGATCCCCTTGTAACTCCTCACAGTGTCATTCTCCTCAGAACGTAATGATCTATCTGTGCTTCGGCACTGTTCACTCGCTCCCAAAGGGCCCTCACAACATACAGCTTGTCATACATTAGTTCATACACCACCCACACATGCCGGCATATCCACACACATAAACGGCAGACTAAACGTATCGATGTTTATGTCAGTTACATACACCACCTATACATACCGACATATCCACACACACATAAACGGCATACTCAACGTATATCGATGTATATGATGTATATGTCAATTACATACACCACCCACACACACAGGCATATCCACACACATAAACGGCAGACTCACCGTATTGATGTTTTTGTCAGTTACATACACAACCCACATATACCAACACACGCTCACACATAAACTGTTGACTCACAGTATCGATGTTTATGTCAGTTACATACACCACCCACATATACCGTCATATCCACACACATAAACAGTCGACTCACCGTAACGATGTTTATGTCAGTTACATACACCACCCACATATACCAACACACGCTCACACATAAACTGTTGACTCACAGTATCGATGTCTATGTCAGTTACATACACCATCCACACATACCGGCATATCCACACACATAAACAGTCGACTCACCGTATCGATGTCAATATCAGAAAGTGAGTAAATGTCTCCAGTCTTAGGGTCAACACCAAACAGATTCGACGATCCTGCTGCCTTAGAGAAGGTGTGAATCTCGTTGAGATCTGGGTCGTTGACGTACAAGCCAGAGCGTATGTTGACCTAGGACGTAGAACATATGTAATGAGGACGTAGGCACGCCGTAGTAGGCAAGCATGAATGATACAGGTATTGAGGAAGACTTGTGGAAACAAAATGTCGCCACGACGACTCTCTTACAACAATAAAGCTGTCATTAAATCTGCTTTCTTGCCCTGAACTCCAGCATTCTATATTAACAAAGGCTTATTTTGGGGGTTAGTATTAAATTAAACGCGTACTGAAATCCTACGTTATCACAATCGACGTCACTGCACACTGGGCATTCCCATGAAGCAGCCACTCCATGGTACTTCTAAAAATTGTTTCCATGAGAAGTTGGTTATAATGTCTCTTATCTCAGTCTTAAAGGCAGCATAGACGTGCTTCACCGTGCTTTATTCCCATAACACGCAATCGTGGTAGTGTCAGAGATGTGTCACTATCCATTAGCCCAGTCCGTACAGCGTTGACGATATCTGCTCTCTTAATGCTTCTTTCCACATGCGTTGTTGCACAGCTTGCCAGTTGATCCGCGCGCTCATTGCCCTTTACGCCTGCATGACCAGGTCTGTTGACCCAGGTAAGGACATCCTGAGAAATCGTCCTAAAGCTTTAAACCCCCAACCTCCCCCCCCCCCCCACCCCATCCCCCAGGAAGAAACACGGTATGTAGAGGGGGGCTTAAAAAGGAAGCACAAATGAATTTTAAGTGGGTGTTTAAGTGAACTCTTCTTAACAAAACTGAGATGAAATAACTAGGAAATAATGACTCGTAAGTTATAACATGCTATACAGGAGAGACCCGGCGTAGAACTATCACCAGGGAAGGTTCAACCATGGGCCTAATGAACACCCAAGACCTACAGCAGGGCAGCCCACCGCCAGCCATGGAGAGCTATGATCTCTGCCCTATGCGCCACCCTTGGTTCAAGAGGAAAGACTAACTAATTAACTAATTAACTGACCAGCTGACTGACCGAGTGACCGACCGACCAACCGACTGACTGACTGACTGACTGACTGACTGACTGACTGACTGACTGACTGACCGAGTGACCGAACGACCAACCGACTGACTGACTGACTGACTAACTAACTAACTAATTAGCTAGCTAGCTAACTGACTGACTGACTGACTGACTGAGTGACTGACTAACTAACTAGCTAGCTAGCTAGCTAACTAACTGACTGACTGACTGACTGACTGTCTGATTGACTGACTGACTGACTGACTAATCAACCATTTACCGATCCAACTATACTAACTAACTAACTAACTAACTAACTAACTAACTAACTAACTAACTAACTAACTAACTAACTAACTAACTAACTAACTAACTAACTAACTAACTAACTAACTAACTAACTAACTAACTAACTAACTAACTAACTAACTAACTAACTAGCTAACTAACTAACTAACTAACTAACTAACTAACTAACTGACTGACTGACTGACTAACGAACCAACAACCTAACCAACTAACCTACCTAACTAACTAATTAAGTAACTAACTGACTAAGTGACTAACCGACTAACTAACTAACTAACTAACTAACTAACTAACTAACTAACTAACTAACTAACTAACTAACTAACTAACTGACTAACTAACTAACTAACTAACTAACTAACTGACTAACTAACTAACTAACTAACTAACTAACTAACTAACTAACTAACTAACTAACTAACTAACTAACTAACTAACTAACTAACTAACTAACTAACTAACTAACTAACTGACTGACTGACTGACTGACTGACTGACTGACTGACTGACTGACTGACTGACTGACTGACTGACTGACTGACTGACTGACTGACTGACTGACTGACTGACTGACTGACTGACTGACTGACTGACTGACTGACTAACTGACTAACCAACTAACCTACTCAACTAACTAACTAACTAACTAACTAGCTAACTAACACAAGTCTACTGTAAGTCCATGAGCAGTTCCCTTACCGGTCCTTCATTGACCTCGATGTTCTGTATGTTGTCTGGGACGTGCTGTGGCGGTTCATTGATGTCTACGATTTTAACAGTGAGAGAATAAGTCTTGTTGGCCTTACAGTAGCCATCGTTCACGTCAACATAGAGGGTCACCGTGTCAGTTTCTGGTCTCTCGTAATCTGGATTTATCCTCGTCTTCAGAATGGCACCTGGAACACAGATATGGGAATAGGGGGTATTCTTTTATATTATTATTATAATCATTATTTCTTCTCCTTCTCTTTCTTCACCTTCTCCTTCTCTTTCTTCTTCTCCTTTTCCCCTGCTCATCTCCTCCTCCTCCCTCTCCTTCTCCTCCTCCTTCTTCTTCTCATTCTTCTTCTTCTTCTTCTATTCATTGTTCTTGTATTCTTTTTGTATTCTTTTTCTTCTTCATCTTCTTCTTTTTCTATTCATTGTTCTTGTATTCTTCTTGTATTCTTCTTGTATCCTTCTTTTTCTTCATTTTCTTCTTCTTCTTCTTCATTTTCTTCTTCTTCTTCTTCTTCTTTTTCTTCTTCTTCTTCTTCTTCTTCTTCTTCTTCTTCTTCTTCTTCTTCTTCTTCTTCTTCTTCTTCTTCTTCTTCTTCTTCTTCTTCTTCTTCTTCTTCTTCTTCTTCTTCTTCTTCTATTCATTGTTCTTGTATTCTTCTTGTATTCTTCTTGTATTCTCCTTGTATTCTTCTTCTTCTTCTTCTTCTTCTTCTTCTTCTTCTTCTTCTTCTTCTTCTTCTTCTTCTTCTTCTTCTTCTTCTTCTTCTTCTTCTTCTTCTTCTTCTTCTTCTTCTATTCATTGTTCTTGTATTCTTCTTGTATTCTTCTTGTATTCTTCTTGTATTCTTCTTGTATTCTTCTTGTATTCTTCTTGTATTCTTCTTCTTCTTTTTCTTCTTCTTCTTCTTCTTCTTCTTCTTCTTCTTCTTCTTCTTCTTCTTCTTCTTCTTCTTCTTCTTCTTCTTCTTCTTCTTCTTCTTCTTCTTCTTCTTCTTCTTCTTCTTCTTCTTCTTCTTCTTCTTCTTCTTCTTTTTCTTCTTCTTTTTCTTCTTCTTATATTCTTTTATTCTTCCATTATTCTTCTATTGTTCTATTCTTTTATTCTTCTTCTTCTATACATTGTTCTTGTATTCTTCTTGTATTCTTCTTGTATTCTTCTTATATTCTTCTTCTTCTTCATCTTCTTCTTCTTCTTTTTCTTCTTCTTCTTGTTATTCTTCTTCTTTTTCCTATATTCTTCTCTTCTTCTATTCTTATATTCTTCTTCTTCTTCTTTTTTCCGTTCACCGACTGTTAACTCCGGCAGATATTTTGGAGTTCTAAAACGCACTATAGTAAATTACTAGAACGAAGTATTACTGAAAGAACTAGCTTTTAAATCAATGATCTGCCCCCACCTGTAGGTGTGGTCTCCAGCTTGTACTGCTCCATGCCGGTCGATGAGGCTGACCACATGTGAAAGTTCAGCTGGGGAAATACGTTGGGGTCAATGACGTTGAGGGTCAGCACAGTGGAGTCCGGCCCAACATTCTCATTAACGCTGACCGTCGTGTCCAGGTTGGTTATGTATGGGGCTTTGTTGGACGCTGGGGGAGGGAAAGGGGGGGGGGGGGTAATGACAATAATAACATTAAACCAAACAATATGGAAAAAAAAGGTTAATATTACCAATGTTTATAAAATAATATTGTTGTCAACATTGTGGATGATGATGATGATGATGACGATGATATAAGCAAAAACAGCCATGATCCAGCTAGAAAAAATGATAACAATCTAAAATGATGTCGTAAGCAGCCGCAAAAGAAGTGGATGGGGAGGAAGAAAAAAAAAAGAAGAAGAAAACAAAGAAGAGGAAGAAGTTGTAGTACCCGTAATAGTAGTAATTGTTGTAATAGTAGCAGTATTAGTAGTATAGTAATTATTAGTATATTAGTAGTAATACTAATTTTATTTTTCAAAAATCGCAGAAAAGGCAAAAGGAAAAGTAGATGATTGTTTACATTTAAAAAATGTATAGTAGGAGTAGTAGTAGTAATAGCAGTAATAGCAGTAGTAGCAGTAGTAGTAATAGTAGTAATAGTAGTAGTAGTAGTATTAGTAGTAGTAGTAGTAGTAGTAGTAGTAGTAGTAGTAGTAGTAGTAGTAGTAGTAGTAGTAGTAGTAGTAGTAGTAGTAGTAGTAGTAGTAGTAGTAGCAGTAATAGTAGTAGTAGTTGTTGTTATAGTGGTGGTGGTGGTCGTGGTGGTATTGGTACTAGTAGTAGTGGTAGTAGCAACAGCAGCAGCAGCAGTACTGGTTATAGTAGCAGTATTAATAGTAGTAGTAATGGTGGTGGTGGTAGTAGTAGTAATAGTAGTAGTAGTATTAGTAGTAGTAATAGAAGAAAAAGAAGAAGAAGAAGAAAAAGAAGAAGAAGAAGAAGAAGAAGAAGAAGAAGAAGAAGAAGAAGAAGAAGAAGAAGAAGAAGAAGAAGAAGAATAGTTCCAGTGAAATAAACAGAATACCCACGATCTATAGTCAGATACAAAGTCACTGGTCCAATTGGAGGATTGTATGGATCTTTGGCCGTCACAGTTGCTCGCAGTGAGTCCTGGCACAAGAACTTCAGGTCATTGGTCGCTCGGATCTTTCCATCAGCTGAAGATGTGGTAAATGAAGTCCACAATTGTATAAAACTCTGTTTACAAATTACAGAAGATCGCCCTAATTTTCAACGGTCGGTCACAGACCCGATACTTTTTCATAGTTACAATGCAATTTTGAGCTGAAATGCTATAGAAAGTTTCTCAGGATACCATGGACAAAGATTAAAAAAAGTTTTTTTTTTTAAATTAATATCCCACCCAAGATGACGTTAAAGGACAGTCCAACATTTTAGACGGTGGTAAGACTAGGTTTACCGGCTTTCTGATGATTTTAACGACCCCAAAACATCTAGAACTTGCCCTGACCCCAATCCACCTAAGTGGCACGAGAGAGTGCAGCCTAGTCCCACGACTGCATGCAGCCTAACCCCGGCCCCCCCCCCTTCCCCACCGAAATATTAGACTATGCAGTGACCTGTGGATTTACCCTGTTTGGGGTAGGATATTAGTAAAGCACCCACAAAAGAAATAGACATCCTAAAAGATCTTAACTTCAGGCAATATTTGCTAGTAAATAGCAACTTGTCTCAGAAACTGAAATATTTTGGCTATATCAGGAGCCACGAAAGACTGGAAAACGTAACAACCGAAGGCAGGGAACTAGGAAAAAAAAAGGGGGGGGGGGGCGGCAGTGACAGACCTGCACGTAGAGAGGCACATAGCGTCAGTGACATTTTGGGTAGAAAAGTGAACTAGGCGAGAGAGCTGGCCAGAGACAGAGTATCTTTCATGCAGACTGTAATGAGAGCGACGTTCTACGATGCACTGCAGTATGATATTTAAAAAGAAAGTAAAGCTATAGTATAAAAGTAAAAAAAATGTGAGAATGATGACATAGAGTGATCTAATTTTATTTCTGCGGACATCGAGTGCCACAACTGGCGACTGGATTTCCGACTGGCTCGCCGGTAGACGACAATATTTTGGTCTGATTTTCTTTGATCACATCAAAACTGCAGGAGCCCTTTTCAGGGCTGCGTGCAGTGCTAACCTATTTCACATAACCAAGTCACAGTTATAACCTAAAGCTCCCCCTTCAGGGATGATGCTTGAAGGGGACGATTTTTTTTCTCTCAGTAAAGCACCCACCTACCGAGTTTACGGATCTAGCCAACGGGAACTACTAGTGTAGAACGTTTAATGTTATTACTGTTTACTGTTAGATATTATAATATATTATCAAGCCCTCTATCTATTTATCTCTTTGCCTCCCCAAGCTTTTAAATTTTTTTTTTTTTTTTGTCTAATCAGTTTTGACGGTTGTCACCAACTTTACGAGTCCATTCTTCTCCATATGTCAAAAAACCCGATTCTCTAATCAACTTACGGTGTTGACAGGAGGAAAGCTGTCCCGTTTATTTTTCTATCATTCCATCTCATTCTTATTCAACACTCTTTCCCAGATTAAAGCGGGTAACTTTCTTTTCACAGCTCTCTTCTATGTAAACGACGATTGTTTCTAGAATGTGTTGTTGTCTTGAATAGATCGCAGGTGCCGAAGGCGCCTGTGTGCAAGAAAGTAGTTTTGACGGGGGAAGGGTCTATTGTGCAACTGTTCGTGAGTATCGAATTTTTTATGCTTTTGAATTTTTACAATCTTTGGCGGTGGCTGTAGTCGGTGGTGGATGTGTTTAAAACGTTCAAAACTAGGAACAAATGACACCCCTTAGTGAGTTAGTCGACATATTATCCTCATGGCACATCGAACAGTTAGTAAATTAGTGACCAATTATTTGGAAGCTGCGGAAATGTGGTTTTATAGACGAATAATGCGAATACCTTGAACAGTTAAAAAGAGTAATGAGGATGCCTTGAACAGTTAAAAAGAGTAATGAGGATGCCTTGAACAGTTAAAAAGAGTAATGAGGATGCCTTGAACAGTTAAAAAGAGTAATGAGGATGCCTTGAAAGAAACTGATTCACGAAGAGAATTCATTGCCCGCATCAGACAAAGACAATCTACATTCCTTGTGTTGAGAAGGAGAAGACTGGAGTACATTGAGACAGTAGGAACGATGGAGGGGAGGAGGGACAGAGGGCGACCTAGAAAAAAGATGCTTGACAGTTTGACATCATAGCGTGGATGATCATGTGTGTCAAAGTTGATTGAAAGTGCATGAGAAAGTTATGGATAGACATGACTACCAACGCCACACGACATGGACTTTAGGAAAAAGAACATCGAACCATTCAGTCCATAAATGCTTGGATCCCCTTCCTTGCAAATCTAGCAGCGTGTAGCAGCTCACGACACAAGTTCTATGTTGGTTTCTTATTCTTCTTTGTCTTCCTGCATAGTGCTCTCGTCTGGCCACATACCTTTTAAAATGTTGTTCTTGCAGTCTGGCCATGGTTGCAGATTCCTAGTCATCACCTGGTTCTCTCAAACGTCTTACGTCGTAGAATAACAGCATGGTTCAGTGCTCGTCTGTCCTTCCCATTGGCTTTACCTGCAAGTCGATCAGCTTATTCATTTTCCTGCACGCCTGCGTGTTTTGCCACAAATATGAAACTAATATGTGTCAACCCCGACGGTTTAAAGACTCCAATCACTGTCTCCGGATACAGCGCTTCTCTGTCTTCCCGAGCATACTCTTTGAGTCACTGAAAAAACTTTTTGCAGTAAAATGTCAGTGTCTCTAGGCCATGTTATTGTTTTTGTCGCTGCCATGACCTCCATAGTCAGACAAATTGTGATCAAGACAACAGCACCAGAATCTTGCTTCACAGTTCTAACTCAAACCTGAAAAGTAAAAGTTCAAGAGCTTCTCACACGCCTAATCACAGACCCATTTGTGTGAATTTACAACAGCCTCTTGTAGAGAATTCTCGAAAATTAAAGCCTGCACTTCCGCCTTAACAGGGGCTAAACTTTCTGGCCTGTATTTTCTGTCTAGTCAAATGTAAACAGAAAAGGACGTACAGCACTTCATTGGTACATATACTCATTCATCACCGGGTTCTATGTCCTCTAGTGAACTCACCTGCTGAATAATATCCTCCGCCTGATCCAACCAGGATTTTTCTCTTTTTAACCTGCCCCTCTCTCGCCCCCCCCCCCCGCCATCTTTATTTCACCATGCAGCGGATGGCGTGTCTTTGCGTTGACTTTGAGGTAAGCACCTGCTCGGCAAAATTGAAGACGGTCCTCCATATTTAAAAAATCAAGAAGGTAGCGTATCGCCCTAAGTGACACCTCTAGACTATAAGAGTGTTTCGGGAAATCCCCTACGAAATCTCGCGGTCGACGTGATGGGGTGACTTTCCTGAGTTATACCAAATACAAATAGCCCCAAAAAAAAAATTATGGCTTTTTGCAAAAGAAGTATAGCAGTCCTGTTTAAACTTTTTAAACCATCGCCTTAAAAGCAATGATGGGATTACAATTCTTTAGCAAAAACGTGGATTACTTACTGTATCCAATGGATATGAAATCTGTATCTGGATTAGTACTCATGGTGAAAAAAACTGGATCGCCATCAATGTCCTCTGTCTCCACTTGATAAATCAAATCACCGGGCGCTGTGGTGATTCCACTCTGAGTTTTAGCAACTGGTGGAGACAAAAAATTGAACGTGAGACACTTGGGAGGAAGGGGGGGGGGGGAGGAATGTGTTTATGTATGTAAGTTGTACCCCACCAGAACATCACACAAAGCGATAAACACTTAGTGACACAAAGTGTCACCATGCGGATGCGGATCACCCGAGGAGAGGTCCTGGAAACCCCGTTCAGCCGTAAGGCTGGGCTATGTTTAGTGCCCCCGGAAGAAGCCAGGGTGGAGCTTCAAAATAAGGAAAAATTGCATCCCACATGAAGACGGCATAGCTCGATTTGGGAGATTAGTAGTAGTAATACATTTTACTCCACTAGGACATTACACAAGCGATAAACACCCGATGACACAGAGTGCCACCATGTGGATGAGGATCACCCGTGGAGAGGTCCCGGAAACCGCGTTCAGCCATTAGACCATATTTATGGCCGGGCTATATTGCGGCCCCTGACGAGAGCCAGGGTGGGGCTTCAAGATTCGAAAAATTTCATCCCATAAGGTGGAGAACAACGACTAGGCACAAATTATAAATAGGAAGTTGGATGTAAAATACAGAAGGTTAGTCGATAGATCAACGTCACTGCACATCGAACTAATTACTTCTTAAGTGTGCAGGTCCACTTCGCAGTACACCCCACCCCCTGAACCCCCCCCCCCCCTTCTCCTCCTGCCCTCCTTTAAAAATAAAGAATTTTGTAGTGCTTGATAATTAAAGTTCTGTATTTGTTTATTATTCATCTTTCGCTTCCTTTCTTGTGTGGCTCCAAGCCATTTGCCTCGCGCTCTGAAAGTCGTGGGTTCGTTTCACGGCTACGTCATTCAGTTTACAAGTGCAATTTTTATGGGGACCCCTGGGGATCGTCACCGGAGCTACGGAGTTCATGCTTTGTGCGATGATCTCAGCAGGCCGCTAGCCGTTCTGTGGAGACAGACCGAGCCATATGAGCTAAAACCTGGTGCATTGAAGTCGATCCTCTCGACTTTAACCTCGACTTTAACCTCTGTCTAGCTTCGTCCCTTTTCGTCCTATTTTTATGTTTTAGCAACGGTTACCGTTTCACACATCTTACTTAATTCACGCCAAAAGCATACTTCTCATAGAGTACCGAGCACATCAGCCTATTCCACTGTTCATCCGCCCATCACAGTAACCCTATCCGCAAGCCTATCAGCTTCATCAATTTCCCTTACACATGCATGCCCTGGCACAAAAAATTAAACGGATTCTTCTTAGCCAGGACATCCTCAAGGACTTCGACCACTGTTTTCTGGTCCAATCCATCTCTGTGTTTCCTTAGCATACTTCTTCTATCACTAAGAAAGCATGTCCAAGTGAAAGTATGCGTCTCCAACCATTGTATTGCTTTAGTTCCCAGTGTGAGTTCTGGGGCCCTATTATAGGGAAAACAAGAATAGACCCACAACCTACTCAAAAGCATGTCGTAAGAGTCGACTAATTAGGAGCTTCCCTCAAAGTCGGAGTGCATCTGCCTGAGAGGCAAAGAACCAACAGTCTGAACACAAATGTGTCAGATCTGTCAAACGAATGCATAGGCAACACTCAAGTTCTGGAACGGGACTGCAGTCCAAAAGAGGACGAACAACCAGAACTTTCCACCAGAGTTTACAGCTAGAGATCTCAAAGAAGAAGAAGAACGAGAAGTATTGCTTTGGTTGCTGCCATGAAGTCCATAATCAAGACTGTAGCCAAGACAGAAGAAACAAAATCGTCCTCCACAGTTCTCCCTCAAACTTGAGCCATAAGGATTAAGGTTTTAACAACGGATCAACATCATGGCACAAGAGTAATAACCCAAAAGTGCTTCGTTCTACTTCTAACTGAAGTCTGAGTCCGAAGCATCTCAGTGCAGTGCACGAACTCCGTTGCACCGGCGAGCCGTAAAAGCACAAGAGCTCCTATTATTCTCTATCGTCCTTTTCAGGATGAAATTTTTTTATTTGAAGCTCCACCCTGGCTTTTGCCGGGGGCCTCAATATAGGCAGGCCATAAATATGGCCAAATGTCTGAACGCGGTTTCCGGGACCTCTCCACATCGATCCTCATCCGCATGGTTGCACTTTGTGTCATCGGGTGTTTATCGCTTGTGTGATGTCCTAGTGGGGTAGAAAATCAGTCAGTCGAGCATCGAATGAAAGACTCATCTCATCAACGAGGGGATTGCTGATTGGCTGACCCGTAGGCTTTTTCATCGCCAGTCGGGATAGTATTTGGGTCTGTTTCCTTTGATCGCATCATCGCTGCATGAGTGCTTTTCATGGGTTTTGGTGGCAGGCAATCTTAGCCATTTTGTGTGGCGCAAATAACCTAGTCACAATTATAACCTAAAGCTCCCCCTTCGTGGATGCTAGTTTCACGTAGCGATTATATATATATATTCTTCTTCTGCCTTTCTAGCTCCCCAGTGGAGCATAGGCCGTCAACCAACTCACGCCGAGTCGTTCTATCTTTTGCTATCACATCGAGCTCTCTCCCCATGTCCTCCCCATCTTTCTAACTTCTTTCTCCAACTCTCTTCTCCATGTGTTTTTTGCCCTTCCTTTATTCTTATGCTCCTATTGGTTCTAATGCAAAGACATTCTAGTTATACTGTGCTCCGGTTTTCTCAATGTGTATCCTATCCAACGCCAGCGTCCTTTCCCCACCTCTTTGTCCACAGGAGCTTGCTTAGTTCTCTCCCAAAGCTCTACATTAGTTATTCTGTCACACCATTTAATTCTCTCTATTATGCGCAGGTATTAGTAATTGCCTTAGTTGTTCTCCACGTTTTCGCACCATGCAAAAGAACTGATTTGACATTAGGATTAAACATTTTAAGTTTAGTATTTATTTCTTAGAATTTCTGTTGACCTCCACAAACTCTCTAGTGCTATGAAAGCTGTTCTTGCCTTTTGTATTCTTATTTTAATATCTCTATCAGTTACTCCATCTTTATCTACATTACTGCTTAAACAGGTGTACGCCTTAACATCTCCGAGTGGGGCGCCATTAAGAGAAACCTCATTATTATTTGCCTGATTTATTCTCATTATCTTTGTCTATCCTTTATGGATTTTCAGACCATATATATATATATATATAATATGTATGTGTGTCTTCTGTAACTGAACTCTTTTTAAGCCTATCTAGAAGAGAACATTTATCATTGTAGGAAACATACTAAGATTTCAATGAAAAATTTAAACAAAGGAGAAAGTAACCAACTCACCATTCGTAGTTGTAGGGGAAACTAATGACGGGGGTGTGTTTGGAACAACGGCCACCCTGACATTTTGCGTTGTTGTGGGTTCCACGTCATCAGTACAACCAATGGCTAAGGTATACTGAGGGGTGGTGCTGTAGCGTAAATCTCCTTGATCTGCTTCATAGTATAGGCAGTAACCTATGTAAGACATAAAGAAAACGTTAGTTGTGTATCCTTTACAGGACGTTGCAGAACCAACCCCCCGTATTTTTGTTTTTGTTTTGGCTGTTGAAGTTTTTCGACGCAAATTAACGTCCAGTAGTTTGTCATTGCTTTCAGTAAGGTCGGCTTCTCGATGCTACTGTTGAAACCAACCTAAGGTTGCAATTCCAGTAGCTGAGATCGAACCCGGAACCCCGGCATTATAAAGCGCGTTTACAACGCCAAAGCCACAGACGCTGACATGTGAAACATACGCATTCTTTAATAAAGTGGTTTGAGAGAATGAAGACTTACAGTATCTTCTTCTTCTTCTCCCGCTTCTTCTTCTCCTCCTTCTCATCGTCCTCCACCTCACAATCTTCCCCCTAAACTTCCTCTTTCTTCTTCTCTTTGTTTTCTTTCTCAGCCCGCCCTTTTTTTAATGCATTGCAAGATGTCCTCTTCTTCTTCGCGTTCACCAGCCATAAACTCTGGCGGAAAGTTCTGGTTGTTCATCTACTCCTGGACTGCAGTCTTGATCCAGAACCGGAGTGTTGCGTGTGAATCCGTTTGACAGATCTGACACATTTGTATGCAGACTGCAGGTTCCTTGTCTCTAAGGCAGATGCACTCCGGCTACGAAGGAATCTCCCAATTAGTCGACTCTTACGACATGCTTTTGGGTAGGCAGTGGGTCTATTCTTGTTTCCCCTATAATAGGGTCCCAGAACCCACACATGGAATTGCAAGGCTAATTCTACGGGCGGTGAATATAGGTCCTGAAAGATAATCAACAATGAGAGGGAAACATGTGCGGACTTTTTAACAAGGCTGCATCTGGTGGTATTAGCATGTCGACTATTCTTCAGCTACTGAAAAATGGGAGACGGAGCACGTACAGGAATGTCCCGAGTGCAGTGATATCAGTTCTTCATTCATTCATCCTCTGCCCCCCCCCCTTTTTGTTCCCCTCATTCTACTTCTTTCCTCCTCCTTCTCCTGTTCCCCTTCCACGTCATCATGTATCAGGTCCTTTGAAAGACATCGCGCTCACCACGGTCTGCCTGAAAGAAACTCTCTCACCAGTTTTCCTACTCAGTGTATCACTTATATCCTGTGCCCATCGTTGTGCTGATCGGCCCCTGTCCGCCACTCCTGTTAACATGTCTTCTGCTACTATTATTTCCACTGTAGTGTAGCGTTTGATTTTGCCAAACTATTTTATAAGAATACAAAAGGCAAGAGGGGCTTTCATAGCACTAGGGAATTTGTGGAGGTCAAAAGAAATTAAAAGAAATATTAAACTAAAAATTTTTAATTCTAATGTCAAATCAGTACTAATGTATGGGGCGGAAACATGGAGAACAACGAAGGCAATTACTAATAAATTACAGACATTCATTAACTGGTGCCTGCGCAGAATAGAGGGAATAAAATGGTATGATAGAATAACTAATGTAGAACTTTGGGAGAGACCTAAACAGGCTTCAGTGGATCAGGAGGTGAGGAAAAGACGCTGGCGTTGGATAGGACACACACTGAGAAAACAGGAGAACAGCATAACTAGAATGTCTTTGCATTGGAACCCACAGGGGCATAGGAATAAAGGAAGGCCAAAAAACACATGGAGAAGAGAGCTAGAGAATGAGGTTATAAAGATTGGGAGGACATGGGGAGAGCTCCAGGTAATGCCGAAGGATAGAACGACTTGGCGTGAGTTGGTTGAGGGCCTATGCTCCATTGGGGGATAGAAAGGCAGAAGCAGAAGACGAAGAAGAAGAAGAAGAAGAAGAAGAAGAAGAAGAAGAAGAAGAAGAAGAAGAAGAAGAAGAAGAAGAAGAAGAAGAAGAAGAAGAAGAAGAAGAAGAAGAAGAAGAAGAAGAAGAAGAAGAAGAAGAAGAAGAAGAAGAAGAAGAATTTCAGTTTCTGAGGCAAGTTGCTGTTTACCAGCCATATTACCTTCCATTTAAATCTTTTAGGATGTCAACGTGTTTTTTTTTTCTTATCATAAAAGTAGACAATAACTCGCCTGAAGAATTCCCTCCGGAAGCCGGTCCTCCACACTGTCGGAGAGAAAAGCATTTGGGGCCGCATGGAGCCGTCGGCGTCACGGACTGAATGAAGGCCCTGGCATTATCATCATCAGAACACGTTGCTATCGGCCCTGCTGGATACAGATCGGTTTCTCTGTTTTCTTCTTCGTTCACTTCAACATCTATGGCGTTCAGTACCAAGTTTGGCGGTGGCGGTATGTTACTCTGGGGAAAACAGAACAAGTTGGTTACTCTAAAGAAACAGGGTACGTTACTGTGGGGAAAACAGAAAGGGCTGATATTTTACAGGGTATATTACTGTCGGTTCGGCTCTGTGGCTAAGTCGATGCGAACGCTTCGCTTCGTAATGCCGTGATGCCAGGTTCGATCCCTACTGCGGGCAACTCGCCTTGCGTTGGTTTCGACAGAGGTATCAAGAAAGCCGACCGTCCAGGAAGCAATGGCAAACTACTGGATGGAGATTGCCCAGAGAAACCACACAACAGCCAGGGGCTGTTAGGGTTGGTTCTGCAACGTCCTGTAAAGGATACGCAACTAACTTATTATTACTGTCGGGGGAAAAGGAACGGCTGATTACTGTGAAGAAATTGGCAACGTTACTCTGCGATAAACATAAAAGGTTAGTTACTCTAAAGAAACAGAGTACCTTATTGTGTGGACAATTGAAAACGTTCGTAACTAAAGACAACAACAGGGTAAGTAACTCGGGGAAAAAATCATTAGTGCCACCGGTTTAATGCGGTGCCGCCTCCATAATGAAGGTTGGCTGCAATGGATCTCCAAAACGCTCAGGATGTACATTATCCCAGACTGCTGTTTATCCATCTCTTGACGTTATTCAGCCGCTTGTATCACTGTCTGCCTCTTTCTCACATGCCTCTTTTCTACTCATTGTGGTTTTTTATAGGTATATTATTAATTCTCAAACTTCTTTGAAATAATTATGGTACGTTCTTATAAAACTAAACAAGGCGCGTAATTAAAGAAACAAACAGGATTTGTTAATCTGGGGATAATAACAGAGTACAGTGAAACATTACAGGTAACTTAAAAAAATTATTTTGTAAAGTAAAAAGTTCACGCCTTAGGAACATCAGTCAAACAGTTCTAGACCTATATTTTAGAAGATTGTTCGTTATTGAAGGGATAATGTCCCCCGTGTGGGTTCCGGGGCCCCATTGTAGGGAAAAACAAGAATAAACCCACTGCCACCCCAAAAGCATGTCGTAAGAGTCGACTAATTGGGGAGCTTCCTTTGAAGTCGGAGTGCATCTGCCGGAGAGGCAAGGAACCAACAGTCCGAATTAAGAAGAATGAGATCTGTAAAACTGATGCACACGCAACACTCAGGTTCTGGAGCAGGACTGCAGTTCAGTAGTGGACGATCAACCAGAACTTTCCGCCAGAGTGTACAGCTGGTGAACGCGAAGAAGAAGAAGAAGGGATAATGTGGTCAACATCACGGAGTCCGCCTTTACTTCCGAAAACATTACCTGGTACACATTTGAGGCGGAGGGGTCTGGGAGTCGATGGCGTACGAAGGGGGTGCTGGGGGTACGGACTCCCAGGGTGTCAACACCTGGAGGGGGTGGGTGGGTGGGTGTGACAGGGAATAGAAAAACAAGTATGATTTCAAAATTATACATATATATATATATAGAGCCTGTATGGTGTAGCGGCTAGATGCTTTCTTGTGGATCGGTAGGTCGTGGGTTCAGTTCCTGACGGGCCTGGACTTTTGTTAAAAATGACTTGGCTAGCACATCGACCCAGCCTTGAATGGGTACCAGATAGAGTCATTGAAAGTAAAGGCAGCCGGCGTAACGCTGACCCCATCACCCACCAAATGCCATTTGGTCTATAAAATATAGGTCTAGCCCTATATGCCCAATACACCTGAAGGCGTGGAAAAAGGCCCTTTAATTTACTACAAAAATATATTTGAGAGGGGTGGAGAAGGGGGGGGGGGGTGACATGAAATGTTCCGTAGCGGATACCACCTGAAATTGCTACTGTGGAGAAACGTCAATTTTGAAAAATGGAATCCATCTCAAAGCTGATTTGAACTTTATAACTTTGGCCAGACTGTCGGAATTCAAACCGCTACATACATAAGTAGCACTTTAAAAAAATATCAAGGTAGACATATTACTCTGAAACAATTAAGATATATTACAAACAGGGTACCTTTCTGTAAAACAATAATACCAAACGTTAAAAGACAATGTCAACATTGACGAAGCTATAGTAAGAGAATAATGAAAAACAGAAACAGCGTATGGTTTCAAAATGAGGGTCATTGAGGTATATGGCGCTCCCGTCCGTCCAAAAGAGGCCGTGAAAATAAAGATGCTTGTGTGAAACTAAAATAGCTAGAAAATAATCATGTTGATAATAATAATGATATAATCAACATGTTTTGTCAAATTATCACATCATAAAGGGAGGTCACGGGGGAGAGGCATTGTCTGGATCTTTTCTCCGGGTCATGTCGGTGTGTTGGGAAATGAACAGGCGGACAGACTTGCTAGCTTTGCACAACTTGGTGGAATACTGATGCATGATAAGGCAAATGTGGTTAGTGCCTTGTGAGAGCGTGTACACTTTGGAGGAGCAAATGGATCACCACAGTCTGGTGAGAGGGATGCAGCGGGAAGTGGCGAGGGGATCTGGCCGATGCTCAGCGCTCAGAGGAAAGGCAAGACGCACGTACTAGTATGATCAGAATGCTACTGGCACCATTGGTTTTGGAACTGCGCTGCTGCTGAAGACGGGGACGGAGTGCTTATGGTAATGCTCCGAGTGTTGTGATGTCGGTTCCCGTAGCTGCTCAACTGAACACAGTTCATCATAAAGGGAATTGACGAAGAATAAGTAGTAGTGTAAATGATTTTCATCTCACTTTTCAAACATATCTTTACTTTTTGGGGATGAAAAAATCAAGAAAACGTATAGTTATAATTTATAAATGGATAGTCTACTTACTGACTGATAGGATAAACTGAAGACAGAAAATAAAACCAGTGCGAAAAAACACCGATCCATTAGGTTGCAATCTGTAAGAAATCGTTCATCGAAGTAAATATTTTATAAATCTCCTTTACTCTATACGTAATTTGAAGTTATCCAGTAGAATCTTGAAAAATAATGAATATCTAAACAATTCATAGAGCAATTTATCTGTAGCTTATAGTGTATATTAAACTGAATTTGAAGCAATGTACCGTATCCTTTAAAATATCCCTTTACTCGCTCTTACAACTATTTATAGACACTTTCCGTATGATTAAATTTATTTCTTAAATTTACAAAACTAATGTCAGCTTATGTCATCCAAACAGGCAACTGGCGTAGGTAAATGAACAGGATAAGTTCGATTGAAAACCCGGAGATAATAAAACATGCCTTCAAGTCTAGTTTTTACACTGACCATAATATTAATATCTTTGACAGCGCGTCAGTTCTTTGAAAGTTCCTGGCATAACAATCTCTATTGATCGATACATAGCCCCATTCAAGTTTGAAAATCGATAGTTCCTTTCGACTTTTGTTAACATGTTTTTTACCCCTCCAAATTTACACACCATGTGTTATCAGCTATTCACTAAAATCTGGTAATATGGTAATCTTAGTTTCGGCTTCATAGGTTTTGAGGTTTTGAACAACGGATTAACATCATGGAACACGGGTAGTAACCTATAAGTGCTTCTGTCTTCTTCTAACTTAAGTCTCCGAGAAAGCTCAACACAGTGCACAACAAACTGATCATAGCAAACGAGTCAACCCATATTTGCTCCGCTTCTGTGCCAGCGAAAAACACACATAATTTTCCTCTGTACCTTGTGGAAAATTGACACGGGCTGCAGTTTCAGCATATCTACTAGCATAAACACACATTAAAAGCAGCCATCAGAAGTGCTAACGCAAACAGTCCAACATTAGAAATGCAGTTTGTCATCGACGGAAGCGGCAGTTGCAAACAGATCAGCAGTTATTTAGTTATTATATAGGTAGGTAACTGTTGCCTTTCAGGATTACTGTCTGAAGGATCAAAACCTCACAGATACGTCATATGCAAATCCCAGAACTGCCGTTAAACAGTTGAACACAGTTATTGTTAGGACACCACTAGAGTTACATTGCATTCTAAAGTCCAGTGTGGGAACGGCAAAACTAACAAGCTTTACAAACTATTGAGAACAGTATTAAACACAAATTCATAATCCGTTTAACTTGCCTTTAATTACCGGTTTCTTGAGATCTAATAGATTGCGATATTTTGGGTTATCGAAAGAATGTCAGACGATAGCGAGAGAAAAAAAAAAGAGAGAGAGGGGGACAGAAACAAAGAGAATGGCAGATAGAGACAGAGAGACAGAGACAAAGAGAGATGCAGACACAGCGAGACACAGAGACAGAGAGATAGAACGAAAGACAGAGAGACAGATGCTGAAGAAGAGACAGAGAGAGAGACTGAGAGACAGAGAGAGAGACAGACAAACCAGGACACCGGGAGATAGAGGTAGAGAGCAATAGAGAGAGAGATAGAGAGAAAACGAGAGATGGAGAGAGACAATGAGATACTGAGGGAGACAGTGAAAGAGAAAGGGGGCAGTGAGAGACAGAGACAGATAGATACAGAGCACCGAGAGACAGAGACAGAGAGAAATAAAAAGAAAGACAGAGAGAGAGAGACAGATACAGAGTGAGTCGGAGACAGGGAGAGAGAGACATAAAGACAAAGAGACCGAGACACAAAGAAAGACAGATGGAGACACAGAGAAATAGAGAGAAAGAGACAGAGAAAGAGATCGAGAGACACATACAAAGCGACATAGACACTGACAGAGACAGAGAGACACACAGAGAGATGGAGCGAGACATAGATAGACAGAGAAAGACTTAGACAGACATAGAGGCAGAGAGAGAGAGAAAGAGACATAGAAAGAGACATAGAGATAGATACAACGAGACATATGCGTATATAGTGACAGAGAGAGATACAGAGTGAGACGCATAGTGAGGGAAACAGAGAGACAGAGACACGGCGAAAGTGAAAGGCAGACACAGTGAGAGGTACAAAGAGATATACGGTCAAAGACAGAAACACGGAGAAACAGAGAGACAGAGACACAGAGAGACAGACAGATGGAGACAGCGACATAAAGAGGCAAAAAGACAGAAAGACACATAGAAAAACAGAGACAGATAGAAAGAAAAAGACAAAGACAGAGAGAGAGACAGACAGAGAGACAAAGACAAAAAGAAAGAGAGACAGTGAGAGGCAATGAGACAGCGCGAGAGACAGAAAGAGAAACGATATGGATACAAAGAGAGACAGAGTCAGAGTTTGACATTTTTAGAAAGCGAGACAGGGAAAGGTGTAGAGAGAATGTGAGAGAGACATAGAGAGATAGAGAAAAATAGCGAGACAGAGAGAGAAAGAGAGACAGAACGGTAGACAGAGAAAAGAGAGAGACACAAATACATACAGGGAGAAAGAGAGACACAGTCAGATGGAGAAAGAGACACAGAGACAAAAGACAGAGAGAGACACAGAGAGTGGGAAAAGACAAAGGAAGATAAGGAGAAACAGACATAAAAACAGACAGAGACAAGCAGAGAAGACTGTGTAGAGATAATATACATTGGCTTTACTTTTTTTCTTTCCCTTTAAATCTAGTGTTGTTGTTAAATAAAGAAAATGTCGTCAAGAGAGAGGGAGAGAACGGGGGGGGGGGGGGGGGGGGGAGGCGGGATGAGGGTGGTGGGGGGGTGTTCGGGGGGGGGGGGGGGGGGGGGGGGGGGGGGGGGGGGGGGGGGGGGGGCGGGGGGGGGGGGGTTTTTGGGGGAGAGAGAGAGAGAGAGAGAGAGAGAGAGAGAGAGAGAGAGAGAGAGAGAGAGAGAGAGAGAGAAGTTGTTGAATACTTTGACGACCTGGTATGGAAGATCATCTTGTCAGAATTTATTGTAAGTACACGAGACAAAACGCTGTGAATAGACAAGACTACCAACGACATATGGCAATGTCTGAAAGAAGAAAAAGAAGAAGAAGGAGGAGGAGCAGGAGGAGGAGGAGAAGAAGAAGAAGAAGAAGAAGAAGAAGAAGAAGAAGAGGAACGAACGAACGAACGAACTTTTTTTCAAAGAGTTACAAATTGGGCACGCAGGCCCGTCTGACATTCGGCCCTAAAGAAGAAGAAGAAGAAGAAGAAGAAGAAGAAGAAGAAGAAGAAGAAGAAGAAGAAGAAGAAGAAGAAGAAGAAGAAGAAGAAGAAGAAGAAGAAGAAGAAGAAGAAGAAGAAGAAGAAAAAGAAGAAGAAGAAGAAGAAGAAGAAGAAGAAGAAGAAGAAGAAGAAGAAGAAGAAGAAGAAGAAGAAGAAGAAGAAGAAGAAGAAGAAAAAAAAGAGAAGTGCTGGCTTGAAATATTATTAAAATAATATGTACAAGGACGGAGTAGGCCTATCTATGCATACTCTTCACATCGATTTACAGATTTAAAAAGCTGACATGTCAACCCGCCTTACGCTTTATTATCTATATGAATAAATCGATTGCACAAAGTCACGGAGCACCAATCCTTGCTGTGAAACTTGTAAAACTGGTTGTAGGGTTCCAAATATGTGTCGTATTTATTTTATCAACGGTCTGTCTTTAAAAAAAAAAAGTGAGTCATTTAAATATTTATGTTATAATAAAAGTAGACGGGGTTTTCGTTTGATCGGTAGTTCTAGAACTTTGCAGAGTTTGAAAGGATTCAACACAAATTTTTAACGTTTTCATTATCTGAACATGTTTTCCAGTGTGGGTCCCAGAAGTGTCACGTCTGCAATCTCAGAAATTGTCAACAATGTCACGTCTCCAATTTTGGAGATTGTCAACAATGTCAAGTCTGCAATTTTGGAGATTGTCAAACAGTGTCACGTCTGCAACCTCGTATTTTGCCGACAATGTCACGCCTGCAAT
>CAJHNH020005802.1:168353-228353 GCA_905116865.2 Candidula unifasciata | reverse complement strand
GAATCCTCGGTAAAGCTGGGTATTTTTTTTTTCTGTCGGTAGGACAATAAACTCCTCACCTGCACAGTCCGTGGCGACAGCAACAGCCATGCGGTTGTAAATCCTCAGGCTCTACACCGCGAAAGTGGCATAATAAAGGCAGTAATTGGCAATGGCAAACTACTGGACGCAAATTTGCGTAGAAAAACCACACAATAGCCAGGGGCTGTTGGGGCTGGTTCTGCAACGTCCTGTAAAGGATACGCGACTAACCAATTGGCAATTTGGTGTTACTTTTGAGTCACAGGAAGTCGCTGGAATGGTGTTTTTGAAAAGGCACCTGGAACAAAGTTTTAAAAACTATTTATTGGGAAGGCTCAGTTCCCTTCCCCCTAGCCCCCCTAACCCTAACCCTCCCCTCCCCACCAAAAAATTTTAAAAACCTGAACCCCCAGCTCCCGGCGCCTATGCATGCAAGAGCAACATATACCAGATGAGTACATCAGGTAGAAGGTTGTGTGCAGGGCCAGATATATAAGTGATAAGACCCTAAGAAATGAAACCACGAGGTCCCTACTGTTTTGAAATTACACCAGCTAATCTCAGAAAACTACAGTTTATAAGCCTTTTAAATATACGAATAATGGAAATATACTGTCGTTTATTTTTTTAATAAAGGAAATTGCTTCTTTGAGTTATGAGTTAGATTATCTTTACATCACTCCGGACACATCCATAGGTGCTCAGGTTCTCTTCTTAACATATTCATCAGCGTCGTGCGGTTAATAGTGCCAGTCCTACGTTGCTTGACAAGACTTCATGTGCGTCCGGTGTGCTTTTTAATCTTGGCTATGTTATTACTCCCAGTTCTTGTATTCTTAGCAGTGATGTGGACACGTTACTTCCACAATATTTAGAACGTTCTATCTCTCTAAGGGCAATGACAATGTTTGCGTGATCCATGGGCCGGCCATCTTCAATTAATGCATTACCTGCGAGTCTATCAGCTCTTTCATTACCAACAACGCCTTTACGTTCGGTTTCGTATGCTCAGATGGGAGTCGCCGTTGCCGAGGGGCTAGACGCTCGCCGCGGATCGGAAGGTCGTGGGTTCGCTCCCTGGCGGAGACGGACTTTTTTTCAAAAATGACTTTGGCTCTCAGGTCGACCCAGCCTTGAGTGGGTACCGGGTGGAGTCCCGGGAAGTGAAGTCGGCCGGCCTGATACTGACCACATCACCCATCTTGTGCCGATTGGTCTATACAAATATAGGTCTAGTCCTATATGCCCTATACGCCTTAAGGCGTGGAAAAGGGTCCTTTACTTAATTTTCTACTTCGTATGCTCACATCAGACCATCAGGTGGGTTGCCTCTATGAACTCACATGTTAGCTGCAGGTCCTTCATGGTTCCCCACAGCTTGCTCTGAACACTTTGCTCTTGAGGCCAGGTGTCTTTTCAAAGTTGTATGTAGAGTGGGCAGGTCTGCAGACAGTGCTCAGGTGTTTGTGGTCCTGTTTGACAGTCACACGCTGGGGACTGTACACTCTTTATTTTATCCTTGTGGTAGAAAGGAAATATAAAGAATGCGACTGCAAAATCACAGAAAATATTTCATATATTTCTCTTACAGGCTATATTAACTATATTTAACTCCGAAACAGCGCATTATACGTTTCCCTGTGTTTCCGAAAACAATATTATGTAATTGTCATCGTCTATCGCATAAATATTTTACACCACCCCTATACATTATTAGTTTAACTACTCAAGTTCTATAATGTCTAAGTTGAACTCATCCAGACTTGGTATTCTAAGCTTGGCTACTGGAAAATAAGGAATTCAGTTTGGTATTGAAAGAGTTAAACAAGAAATTGCAAGTGAAAACAGAAAAAATGACTTTGTTGAGGTCCTACAGATAATGAGATCCTAAGAATCAGCTTAGTTAGCCTTTGGCCCAATCCGGCTCTGGCTGCGTAACATATTTGATCACCAACACCTCTGGACAGAAAAGAAGAAGAAGAAGCAGAAGAAGAAGAAGAAGAAGAAGAAGAAGAAGAAGAAGAAGAAGAAGAAGAAGAAGAAGAAGAAGAAGAAGAAGAAGAAGAAGAAGAAGAAGAAGAAGAAGAAGAAGAAGAAGAAGATGAAGAAGAAGAAGAAGAAGAAGAAGAACAACAACAACAACATAAAGGAGCTGGAGAAAAAGAAGTTGATGCTTATGGTAGTGATAGTGATGAAGATGAAGAATATGAACAGATCCTTCCCGCATTAACCGAAAATCAAATAATCGTATTGTGTTCATTCTACAATGTTTTCAAATCTCAAATCTTGTACCTTGCGAGTTTCCCGCTCTTGCTAGAACACCTGGCACATTTGTCCCAAGCGGAAGTTGTGAGTCAGACAACAGAGACCGTCTATAAAATGTCAACAACCAGTCTCAGATCCCAGCTGAGGGAACATTATCTCACTTGTTCTATTTGTTTCAACAGTTTTATCAGACCAAAAGCTCTTCCTTGCTTACATACTTTTTGTGAAGGATGCTTGCGTGATTATATTGTAAGTAGGGGATACGAAAGCTCCGGTAATTTTCCGTGTCCGGTTTGCAGAACCGACATAACGATGCCAGCGTCTGGTGTAGGCGGATTTCCAGATAACTATCTGATGACGTCTCTTTCGGATACGATTGAGAATTCGACGCCAGCTAGACCCATGCCTAAACCTAGACGTTCGCTTGGTCAGCCTAATGTACAGCCAGAAAACGAGGACAAATCGCTTCCGTCTTATCATAGTGTAGCTGATACTCATCCTGATACCACCTCCGAGGATCTCCCGGTATGTGCTTCCAAAAGTTGCTGTAACGACACAGGTCTTGACTCCTGGATGGCCGTGCCTCGATTCACACCGTCTGCACCTCAGGCTGGCACAGATTGCAAAGAAGAATCCAAAAGTGGTCAGACAGAATACTGTGTTGTTTCCGTGTCCAGCTCAGGTCATTTGCCAGTTTCAAGTGGTTTACCAGCTACAGTTCCTTCCCAGATTGGAGAAGCAATTTATGCAAATGTCAACCCTGCCACTCCAAACCAGCCTCTCCCACTTCATTCGGATCATGATCAAGTGAAACCAGGTGTACCTGTTTATCCGCAACTGTTTGAACATCCACAAACTGTAAACATGTCCCATGGACCCGCTCCTATTGGTTGGAACATCGATTTAATAAACCCTCCTGCCCATCCTGGCATGCTTCATCCACAAGCTGACATCGACAGAAATTATAAAGCTAAACCTTTTACTGCACATGATGCCAGATACAACCAGAATACGGCTCATAAACCATCAAGAACTCCGCAAATACTGTATCCCGCAGTACCTCGGCATACCGAACAGCCTAACACTGCTTGCACTGAAAATCTGCTGCTAAAATTTGGAAAGCAGGGATCTAGTGTCCGGGATCTCCTGAAACCAATTGGCCTTGCTGTAAGCAAAGAAGGCAATTATATAATATCAGACAGCAGCAGGGAAAATAACAGAATTTTCATTTTTAATAGTGGTGGTGAACTCAAAACTGCATTCAACTGTGGATGTAAAGCCAAAGATGTTGCTGTAACTAAAGGAAATGAAATTCTAGTTGCTGTTCATAAAAATACATCAGCAGTTAGACATTTCACCATGGCAGGGCAACTCAAAGGAGAATACGGAAAGTCTTTCACTTTCGAGGAGCCTTGTGGTATTGGCGAGCTTCAGAATGGAGGTGTGGCTATTACCGGCTTACAGAGTCACTGTGTCTATGTTCTTACAGATCAGATGAAACTGGGAGTGAAGTTTGGCAGAAAGGGTAACGGAGATGGCTATTTCCAGCACCCAGGTTTCCTTGCTGTTGATTCTAGAAACCAAATCATTGTTACAGATAAAGTAAATGGTTGTGTGCAAATTTTCAGCACCGACGGAAAGTTCAGACATCGCTTCGGGGTACCCGGGAGCAACCATGGGCATCTTCAAGCCCCTCTTGGTGTGTGTGTTGATGACAATGATAACATTATAGTAGCAGACAGTGGGAACTGCAGGGTAGAAGTGTTTTCTCCCAGAGGCTTGTGGTTGAGCAGTGTGGTGGTAGGCACACATGAACTTGGTGACGCAGTGAAGCCTGTAAATGTTGCCTTTACCCCAACTGGACGAGTTGCTGTTTTACTGAGAGGGCCTTACTTTGCAGAAGTTCGAATCTACACTTCAAGACATAAAGAAAATGGCCAGAAAGAGGGCCATGTAAGCACGAATTCAACACTTACTAAATTAGTACTGAATTAGTTTCTTAATACACATGTTTGATATCTTTGCATGTTAATATTTTATGCTTTCAGCTTATTTTGTGAACTCATACTTCTTTCCTGGGCACTGGCCTGAAGGAAACATTATAAGCCCGGCCTAATTTCAGCCCCTGTCTCTTTAGGTAGGATCCAGGGCCCCTGTCTCAAGTAGGATCCAGGGCCCCTGTCTCAAGTAGGATCCAGGGCCCCTGTCTCAAGTAGGATCCAGGGCCCCTGTTTATGTCAGCTCTGTCAGAAGCTTTAAATTTGTTTACTTAAATGTAGAATTTACTCATCAGAATGCATTCTAAAGTGAGCAGTTTCACACCCATTAGGACAATTTGTAACTAAAATTGTTTGTAATAGCAAAACACAGGAGTATGTTTATTTGCAGTGTTCGTTCGTCCATCGCAAGTGATGAGGGCCACTCTTTCTTTCATCCATCATGAAACTGCAGTTGAATGTTTGTGAGTCCGGAGGTGACTTATAAGTCCAATATGTGACCGGAATAGTCTAGGACAACAGACACTTCGCCCTGCCCTCATTGTCCTAGATTTGCAGTGTAACCTCACACTGTGAAACAGATATATGTTTGTGTATGACAGAATACTAAGAACTGGTCTTTATATGCCTGTACGACACACACACATGCGCACACAAACACACACACACACACACACACACACAGATATATACTCTACTACATGTTATATACTCAGCTCTGAGATTAAGTGATAGATATAATTATTCCTGAGAAAAACAGATATCATTATTCCTGAGATAAACTGAGAGCTGATAAGGTCTTTATTTATTAGGTACATTATTGAAATGCATTATTCATTATTTCTCAGATCTCATTATTTTGGAAAAGGGGAAAAGGGGGGGGGGGGTGCTGAGTGGTCTCGACACATGGCGTCCTCTTTGAGTGCTCAGGCCACAGTGAAGGCTGGGATTTGTTCACGTGGACTTCTAGTAATATCCCCTGGTCTCTGGGTAGTAAGATTGGACACCCTTGTGTATTGTTGTGCACGTAAAAAAATCTAAAAGAGTAGCCTGTTGACGCTGCCTGGACAAAATTTGAATTACAAATCTACCCAAAGTATTCAGGATCATCAGCAGTGCTACGGAGTTCGCTCACTGTGTGGAGATTCTTCGGACTCAGGCTTGAGTAAGAAGTAAAAGGGAGCACTTATGGGTTGCTACCCTTGTGCCATGATGTTGATCCGTAGTTAAAATCTTCAAACCTTCATCATTTCTCAGGTGTGAATGTAATTTTTCTCAGGTATAAATTCAATTTTTTTTCTCAGATATGGTTTTTAATATTTCTCACATTAACTGATAAATGTCATTAATCCTCTCAGAAATACTGATAGATCTCATTATTTCTGTCATTTCTCATTTTCAGCATCACCGCGTGATCAGTCCATGTTGGTAGACACTGTATGCAGTCATCACCACATTTGGAGCTTCTATCATCTTTTTTATCATTCCATAGTCACTGGCTGTATCTTTGTAATATACATATCCTTGTTATTTATTTTATATGTAAAATATTTTAGAAACGTATGGAATAGGGGTATTCAACTAGTGGCCTGCAGGCCAAATCAGGACCGCCAAAGCCTAACAAGTGGCCCACGGATCATTGCCATTTGTAATGATCTTTCTATACTGCTCTGGCCTTTGATGCTCAGCATTTTTCAACATTTTAGGGTGCTTTATTAATGTCCTACCCCAAACAGGGGAAATCCACAGGTCACGGGAAGGTCTAATATTTCAGGGGGTGGTAGATAGGCTGCATGCATTCCTGGGACGTAGGTGGGTTGGGGTTAGGGCCAGTTCTAGAAATTTTAGGGTCGTTAAAAGCATCAGAAACCCGGGAAACCCAGTCCTACCACCCTCTAAAATGTTGGACTGTCCTGTAACAACATCTGGAGTAGGATATTAATAAAGAACCCATTTTGGCCCCTGAGTAACAGTTGTATGGCCCTGATATAGTTAGTATATGTCAGATTTACAGAAACAATTACAGTAAACGCACAGTGGATATTGAGGTGAATAGCCTTTATCAGTTAAACAACAGTGAGAAACAAAAACAAAACAAAAACCAAGAAATTAAATAACTGAATAACTACATAAAAATAAAAAATTATGTAATCAAATGAAACAAATAATAATAAACAACAGAAGGATATAACTACGTCATACTTACCTCGTTGCGAGTCCGACTCGTAATTCCAAGAGTACCCCGATTCCAAACCCAGTGCGTGGATTTTTATCGTAGCATGGGGTGCTGCAGGTCGACCCAGCCTAAAATGGATACCAGAATGTATGTCCGAGGGAAGTAAAGACGGCCAGCGTAATGCTGACCAC
This sequence comes from Candidula unifasciata, assembly GCA_905116865.2. Lineage (NCBI taxonomy): Eukaryota > Metazoa > Mollusca > Gastropoda > Stylommatophora > Geomitridae > Candidula > Candidula unifasciata. The sequence goes on along the minus strand of CAJHNH020005802.1, from coordinate 221,703 downwards.
ATTACCCACCTAGTGCCGAATGGTCTGTAAAAATATGGCTGCTCTTCCCAAATGCCCGATGTGTGAAAATGGATCTTTAAATTTTTTTTTTTTTTTTTCAACTTATACTTACCTGGGTTGCTCGGAATGAATAAAGGAAATAATTAAAACTGGTATCTCTCTATATTAGTGAAATCCATTGAGAGGTGTTAGTGAAAAACAGTCACTGGGAATGAAGAGTTGGAGAGAAGGTTTTCAGTCTTGGGGTGAGGAACAGATTGGGAACAGATAAGAATTAGAATGGTATGTAGGAAGTGTACTTAATACAGAAGGTGCCTGGCTCGCTAGTGTAGCTGGTTAAACCTGACTTACCGGGTGCTGTGTGGTCCGGGTTCAAGCCCGGGGAGTTGACAGAAAAGCCACATTTCTCCCAGATTTACGGTATCTGCCATGGAATCAAGGGCGAAGGGTTGCGATATCCATAGTACCGAGCCAAAGGGTTATCATCTCATGGTTTCTGGATATAAAAAAAAAAGTATGTATGGAATTCTATCATATTTTTATTATTTCAAATGGACATTGCTGCTTATTTTTTATTTTTTTTTCTAAGTTTCTTACTCTTGTATTTATTATTTCTTTTGTATTGTCTTGATCCTGAATTTACAACTGCCATCACCATGTCTTGATATACAGCTGTCTTATGCTGTATGATATTACTGACATGTTTTATTTTCTGTCTTTTATTTTGTTCAGTTGGATAATATATAACAATGCATATGATATTAAAACTGTGTATCTCGTACATATAGTCCGTTCCGAAAGTCGTGCCCTCACACTTAAATAAATATCTCAAAAACTCCTGTTGCACATGAGACCTAGTTGACAGAGAAAAGAAAACTAGTTGAACACTTGCTCGCGCACACATTTGAAGAAGAAAAAAACTGTTGCTCAATATCGCCTGCTAGGAATGAGAGCTCCACACTTTTGGTGAGGCCTTAGATGAGAGAAAGCGTCTTCTCCGCACTGTGTGTATAAGCGGCGAAGGTGAAGGAACGCATATCCTACCACCCTTACAAGGTAGAAAAGCCTATGGGAACCGCCATGAGTGGGAGCCGTCACGAGAACTAGTGCCTAACGAGATGGGGTGATTTTCGTGATGTGTACCCAATTTCCTTTTACGACATTCTTGGTAAAGGGCAGTGAAATGAGGACCTGGATTCAATTTTTTAAATATCTGGTAAGCTGCTTCCATTTCTGCTTGTTCTCATAAATGTACACTGGAATAGCCTATATTTATTTTTTTTTCAGCCATTCTATAGATCCTCTCCTTGTTATGTTTCCGTATTGACATTCTGGCGCATGGGTCTGACCCATTCATGCTCCATCCTCCGATGCTTGGCCATCTCATTGTTTCCATGCTCAGCAAAGCCAGTAGGAGTTGACTTGCATCTCTTCTATTTCTTTGCCTCGCAAATGGTCTCTACCTGCTTATCCTAATTTAACACCCATTTCCAAAAGGTGGTTTATCGTCTCTCTCTCCTCCCTACCTCTTACACAATCTGCAGTAAAGAATTTCCCTATCTTCTTTTACAGTTGCCCTCAAAAGGGCAGTTGCCATGTTGTGTTGTGTTTTAGCTCTAGGCTGTGATATCTGCATCTTTCGGCTTAACACATCCAATCTCAGCAAGTGCCAGCACACAACTGATGCATGCTCTTGGAGGTTGCCGGATAGGAAAGAGCATAATCGCCCATATAAGTGGGCAGTACGCTTGGTGGTGTTAATGATTATATTGTAGCTGATCTTTGGGAAGATAATAAGTTATCCGATCTTCAAAGGGTAATTACTTCTAGGGGCTGAGTGGTCTCGAGGAATGGCATCCGCCTTGATTGCTGGAGGTCCCGGGTTCAAGCCCCAGTGAAGGCTGAGATTTTTTTCATATGGGCTTCTAATAATTCCCCCTAATCTCTGGGTAGTAAGATTGGATGCCCGTGTGTATTCTTGCACACGTAAAAAATCCCTTGGCAGTTGGAAACAGAAAAGAGTAGCCTAACAGTGCTGCCCAGGCAAAATTTTAAGTTTAAAATCTACCCAAAGTATTTCAGGATCCTCGCTGGTGCAACGAAGTTCGTACACTGCGCTGAGATCCTTCAGACTCAGGCTTTAGTTGGAAGTAGAATGGAGCACTTATGGGTTACACCCACCTGCCATGATTTTGATGTATCAAATAAACATAAACTTCTTGCCTTATCATCTTTTACGCCATGCGTGGGGGGGGGGGGGGGCTGTGTGTATATCCTCCCTCTCCACACCACCCCTACCCCCACATCCCAGTGAGGCCCTGGAACCAACATAAGGGGAATACATTCCCTATATAATACAGGACAGCAACTGCAATTGGTGCTGAGAATGTGCTTGATAATTCATAGGTACCTGGTTCAATTTCAATCGCAAGTGATTTGGCATCAGGCCACAATACATTGATTTCGACAATGGTGCTGAAAGCTAAATATTCAGAAAGCAGTTACATTGTTGGTTGCGTATCCTTTACAGGACGTTGCAGAACCAACCCCAGTAATTTTGTATGTGGCTGTTATGGTTTTTCTAGGCAAATTTTACATTCAGTAGTTTGCCATTGCTTTATGAAATGTCGACTCTTGGTACCACTGTCGAAACCAGCCCACGACAAATCATCCGCAGCTGGGATTGAACCCTGCATAACAAAGTGGAGTAACAAGAGTTACAAACTACTGAACATAGAACTGCATAGTAAAACCAAACACCCTGAAAATGCTGTGTCTAGTTCTCAAACATCTGTAAAGAAAGCTCATCTACATTTATTTGTTGTTATGTAGAGTAATACTGCTTTTAATTAAAGCATGTAGGCATATTAGGAGTTGCCGTGGCATAGCAGCTAGACCCTCGCGTACGGATCAGAAGGTCGTGGGTTTGCTTCCTGGTGGAGCCGAATGTTTTAAAAAAAAAATATGACCATGACTCCCAGGTTGACCCAGCCTTGAGTGGGTACCGGGTGCAGTCCCTGGAAGTAGAGGCGGCCGGCGTGATGCTGACCACATCAACCATTGATTTGTCTTTTTTTTCAAAAACATCTAGCCCCATATGCCCTATACGCCTAAAGGCTTGAAAAAGGGACCTTTACCTTTTTTTCCCAAACTTATATAGGCATATTTCCAACACCCTGTACATGGTATGTAATAATAAGAATGATATTAAATCAATGTATTTCAATCTGTTTATAATATTATTACAAGTAGTTGCATATTTTAGAATGTTATTAGCTTTCAAAATAATGTTATTACACTCAGTATTTAAAGTGCCTCTGTTGTGATATAAATTCCAAAAGTGCCTAACTGCTGCAATATTATTTCTGTTATATTGTCTCTGAATATAAATTTAAAAAAAAACTGAAACCAGCTTGTTTGTTTATGTGAATCATGTATCTTCCTCTGCATTCATTACTAAAAAGGTGTTTGACATGTTGTGTTAAGATTTACAGCTAGGATGGGATATCTGCACCTTGTGGCCTAACACATCCAGATTTCGGCATATTTCTAAATAGTCGTCTTCCACGACATGCCTGTTAACGGAGCAGGGGATCTGAATTCCCGCCACCCTCATCGGCTAAAACTGTAAAGTAAAAGTCCTTTTTCAATACCTTTAGGCGTATTGGGAATATAGGGCTAGACCTATATTTTTATAAACCAATCAGCACTTAGTGGATGATGTGGTCAGCATCACGCCAGCCGCCTTTACTTCCCAGGACTGCACCTAGTACCCACTCTAGACTAGGTCGACCTGGGAGTCCATGGTCATTTAAAAAAAAAAAAAACTCTGGCTCCATCTGGATGCAAACCTGTGACCTTCTGATCCGCAGGCGGGCATCTAGCTGCCAGCGCCACGGCGACTCTCATCAGCTGAAATTGGCATGTAGAAAATATTGACGGTGATAATTCTCCAGTGTATCTCATTCTCTTTGTAATCTGTTACTGTTGGATCCTTTTCCATGTTACCGTATGATACTTTTGTGTTGTGCTGTGAGGAAGCATAGGACTCGTAGCCCATAGCGATGGTGAGTGTGACTAGCAAGACCTGCCCATTTTAAGGAGTCTCCCACAATTATAGCTTGGGATTTCAGGACCGTCGTTGTCATCATATGTGTTTAGTTTGCCTCCTCTCAGACGCTCAGCTCTCCTCCTTTCTGCGATCCTGTCTTTCTTTATTTTTATTCCATTTTGGATTTACCCCCTCCGCGCAACACGGCCCATTGCATTTTATTCCCACAAATCTACCTAGGTACCTGTATCATTCATGTCCCGCTTGCACACATCTTTATATCGTAGCACAGGCCGGACTCAACATCTTTTAACCATCAGTAATTCACCATAGAAGATGTCCTTAAGGACTCTACCATCCTCCATTCTCCAGGTGTGATCAAGCCACCTGATCCTTTGGAGACTGAGCACTGAGAAAACTGTTGTGATACCTGCTGTTTTTAGTATCTTTGTTCTGTTTGTAATATGCTTAAAATAATTACATATTTCAGAATGTTGTCCTTATTAAAAATGCTGTAACACTCAGTACATACAACATCTCAGTTTTGATAAATTCCAAGTGTCTGATTGCTGCAGTATTTTTTTCTGTTAAACTGTCTGAATTTGTATTGTCAAAAACTGCTGCGATGATGAATTTCGTAAATATATTATGCTGTATGGCAGTGCTTACGTGTTTTGTTGTTGAATGTCTTGTATTTCCCACTGCAGTGTTAACTGGATAAAGTAAGTGTTAACTGGATAAATAAGTGTTAACTGGATAAAGTAAGTGTTAACTGGATAAAGTAAGTGTTAACTGGATAAAGTAATAGTTCACATGACAAACTAGGCTTAGAGTTGTATTGTAAAAAAAAATTTAAATTATGGTCATCACAAAGAAAAAATAAATACCAGGGTTTCACATGGCAAAATTCTGAAGCAAGTTAATAGATAAATCTGTTTGGAACAGTCACCAAATCTGATGCAAGATGCCTTGCAGAAATTAGAAAAAGAATTGCCATGGCAAAGGTGGTCTTTAAAAAGATGCAAAAGATAACTCACCGCTAAGAAAATGTCATTTTCAGTGAGATAAAAGTGTTAATGTGTTGTGTAAAACCTGGGTTTCAGTAAGATAAAAGTGTTAAAGTGCTGTGTAAAACCTGGGTTTCAGTAAGATAAAAGTGTTAAAGTGCTGTGTAAAACCTGGGTTTCTGTAAGATAAAAGTGTTAAAGTGCTGTGTAAAACCTGGGTTCCAGTAAGATAAAAGTGTTGAAGTGCTGTTATATAGAACATGGGTTGTTATATAGTGTGTAAGGCACGGAAAATAAGCCGATAAGGTGTAAAACATTTAATGGCCCCAGAGATGTGGGGGTTTTTTTTTTAGAAGAATGCAACGAATATCATGGAAGAATAGAAAAATAACCTATGCAGCCCTCACTGAGACAGATGAAAGTCATAAACTTAGAACAATTAGACACAGACAGTCAGTGTATTTTGAACATATAAGAAGGAATGGACACGGGTGCTTGGCAAAGCTGGCAATATTGATGGAGAGAGAACTAGAGGAGGGCATAAAGATAAATACCTTGATGCCTTGGTCACATGGATGAAGAGAGACCAGAAGATTCACATGATCTGGGATTCTTACGAACCTATGAGCTGAAGAAACATGCCAACCTATGCTTACTAGCACAGCATATGAAGAAGATGATTTCCTACTGCAATAAGTCTCTATTCTTGTATTCCCATTCTTGATTTACATAGCTGAAAGTTTTGTGCATTCTTCTCTTCTTCTTCTACTTTCATCCTCTTTTACTGTTTCGGGTGTTGAGGGAGGTATAAGGTCCTGCTTCTTACTGCTTCAACCATAGACACATCGTTATGCTGTAGAGTTTTTCTGATGTTATCTTCCCATCTTGTTCTTGGTCTACCTCTTGCTCTACGTCCTTCTCCTCTTTTGGTATATGTCTTGTATGGTATAGCATCAGAAGATATTCTCTCCGAGTGAGGAAACCATTTGTTTTGTGCATTTGGAGGTAATAATCTGCTATTATGAATATGTCTCCATCATTTTTAAGTGCATTGACAGCTAACATGTGCATTTTTAATCCTTATCTGATTGTAAAGTAAAGAACATCTTTTCAGGCATACTGAGCATATAGGTCTAGACCTATATTTTAGAGACCAACCAGCATTTGGTGGGTGATGTGGTCAGCATTTTTGGCCTCCCTTACTTCCTAGGACTTTTACCTGGTACCCATTTAAGGCTAGGTTCTTTCAGGCAGACTGTGATGAGAGTGACGTTCTGCAAAGGACCTGCTACATGATGATGAGATCTGTGAGCAGCGGTAAATAAAAAAAATTTCAGCATCACTAGGATTTAAACCCACGACCATTTGATTTGCAGGCAAGTGGCTAGCCGCTTTACCACGGTGGCTCATCTGATCTCTGTCTCCAACAGAATTACTAGTTTATGTACTAATATTTATTCAAACTTGCCTTTTTTACACTTAAGCTGTAGTATGTACTTTCGTTTCCATAATGAAATTCAAAAAATAGAACTTTGCTAATGTTTTGTATTTATTTTATTTTCATTTTTTTATTTATCATGAAATAAAAATACAGTTGAGTCTGGATAAGAAGAAGTCGCGGGGACCTAAGAAAATGCTTCCACTTCTCAGGACTTCTACTTATTCAGACAGCACACACAATAGAGAAAATTGCCAGGACTAAGCTCGTCATGTCGACTTAACCGAAATTTAATTTATCCGAGTCCGACTTAAGTGGACTCAACTGTAGTTTTAGATTCTTAATATATCATCCACATTAAATTTTAAATGACAAATTTATTAATTTCTTCTTTGTCATTTCAAGATTGTGGTGAGTCTGTTCCCCCCGCCCCCTTTTTTCAAACAAAAACCCCCAGCGAAATGAGTTCCCAGGATCCACATGGGGTGACCCAGGCTGTCCAACTGTGTGTCTTGGGGGAGGGGGCAGGTCTCAGGGGGCTGAAGACTTATTTAAGTTCACAGCAATAATAATGATTATTATTGTAAAATCTATAGCTGAAATAATATTAAATCATTCATAAGAAAATTAAACTTTATATGTGATGTTTAATGCTTCATTGTTCGCATGACATAACTTTATTCTTCTTCGGCAGCATTCAGTGAACTTCATTACTGCAGATATCACCTGCCTCCACTCATCTCTCTGGTTGGCCCTCTCCCTCCAGTTGGTGACACCAATTATTTTTAGATCTATCTGGTAATTCTCTCTCCATCGTTCTCTTGGTCGGCCTCGTAGTCTACGACCATTCAGCTTCCTTGTGAGTAAAGATGTTACTTCTCTGTCATATGTCCCAGCCATTTTAATTAGCTCTCATGATACCAGTGATCACTGGTGATTTAAGCAGATTATGAATTTCGTTGTTGCTTCTCACTCTCCATTCCCCGCTGTTTGCATCATTAAAAGGTCCAAAGATTCGTCGCAACACTGTTTTCAAAAATATGTAATAAGGGTTCATCTCTTTTAGATGTGCTTCAAGTTTCAGATATATAAGATGACTGGTCTTATCAACGTTTTATATATTTTGATCTTGATGTTGCGAGATAGAGACTTTGATTAGCAGATGTTAAAGGGCATAGTATGCTTTATTTCCAGATTGTATTTCTTCTCTCAGCATTGGCGCAGTTGAAGTTTGCACCCAAGTACTTATATGTTTCCGTTTCTTTGATTTTCATATTATTGACTTTTTTGTGGCTGAAGTTTATTTTCTTTCCCTGTCGTGTTATTATCCTGTATTCTGTCTTATCTTTGATTGATAACTAGTCCCTTTTTGTGATCTGCTTCTTTTAAGAGAGTCAGTGTTTTTACAGTCTCTAGTTCGTTTTCTACAGCGATATCAATGTTGTCTGCATGATTAAGCATTCTTGTAGTTTCCCCTATAGTACAATCTTTCATTTCCTTATAATTTTCTCCAGGGCCAAGTTGAAAAGAAGTGGGGACAGAACATCAGCTTGCTTTAAACCAGATGTTATTTGAAAAGGGTCTGACTTTCTGCCTTTATATGTTACTATATCATAAGTGTCTTCCATACAAAGTTTGGTCATGGTTGTTAACTTCTTTGGTATTCCAAAGTCCTTCATAGCATTCTATAAACCGTTTCTATGTGCATTATCACACGTCTTTTTAAAATCCAAAAACACATTATGTACATTTCTTCTGTGTTCCCAGTTTTGCTCTGCTATTTGCCGTAAAATAAATATCTGATCTATTGTTGATCTGTTCTGTCGGAAACTCGTTTGGTAATCTCCCAATATGTCTTCGACGTATGGTTTAGCGTGTTTAGCAGTACCACTGATAGTATCTTATTCTTGTAAATAATTGTGATATTCCTGTAAAATTTTCAGATTTTTCTCCTTTCTTAAAAATGGGTATTAATAATAATATGTTCCACTCATGTGGTAGTTTCTCTGTCTTCCAAACTAGTTTTATTCATTCATATATCATTACATGTAATGCATGACCATCTTCTTTATAAGTTCAGCAGCAATTCCATCAGCACCAGTTGCTTTATTGTCATAAACATAACAGTTGCTATAATTCATAAGAAAACAAAACTTTATTTCGACTGACATTCAGTTCTACAGTCATCTCACATTTAACAGTATCAGCTGCATTCATTCACAAGATCTGCTTGTTGGTTCTGAGGTCTTTTTGTGGGGCAGACAAAGAATACATTCGCTGCCCCCCCCTTTTTTTTTTGTTCCTTACAAGCATGTCATAGGAGGTTACTAATTAAGGATGTCTCCTTCAAAATCAGAGCATCTGTCCAAAATGCAAGGAACCATTTTTCTGCATACAAACAAGCGAGATCAGTAAAGTGGATGTGCACACACAAAAATCAAGCTCTGGAACATGACTAAAGTCCAGAAGTGGACGAACAATCCGAATATTCCCCTGGCGTTTACAGCTGGTGAACGCTAAGGAAAAGAAACTCACAAAAAAATTATCTTTCACACCTGATAACAGCAGCAATACTTGAACCTGACAGTTGTATCTGTCAGCTGTTGTCTCTACATACTCCTCATCGCTTACATCTAATAATTCTAATCGTTTAAACTTTAAACGGGATGTTTAACACTGCTGCAATCTTTTCTTGAAATGAACAATTGTGATAATTCACGAGAAAACTAAACTTTAGACTGGGTGTTAAATACTGCAAGCCTCATCTGAACCTGGCAGTTGTATCTGTCCACTTTTGTCTCTATATGCCTCATCTCTCACACCTAGTAATGGTAATCGTTCATGCGGAAACTAAACTTTACACTTAATGACCAACGCTGCAATCATCTCCTGAACCTGGCAGTTGTATCTGTCCACTTTTGACTCTATATGCCTCATCTCTCACATCTAATAATGTAATCGTTCATGCGGAAACTAAACTTTACACTTAATGACCAACGCTGCAATCATCTCCTGAACCTGGCAGTTGTATCTGTCCACTTTTGTCTTTATATATGCCTCATCTCTCACATCTAGTCATGGTAATCGTTCATGCGGAAACTAAACTTTACACTTAATGACCAACGCTGCAATCATCTCCTGAACCTGGCAGTTGTATCTGTCAGCTGTTGTCTCTACATACTCCTCATCGCTTACATCTAATAATTCTAATCGTTTAAACTTTAAACGGGATGTTTAACACTGCTGCAATCTTTTCTTGAAATGAACAATTGTGATAATTCACGAGAAAACTAAACTTTAGACTGGGTGTTAAATACTGCAAGCCTCATCTGAACCTGGCAGTTGTATCTGTCCACTTTTGTCTCTATATGCCTCATCTCTCACACCTAGTAATGGTAATCGTTCATGCGGAAACTAAACTTTACACTTAATGACCAACGCTGCAATCATCTCCTGAACCTGGCAGTTGTATCTGTCCACTTTTGTCTTTATATATGCCTCATCTCTCACATCTAGTCATGGTAATCGTTCATGCGGAAACTAAACTTTACACTTAATGACCAACGCTGCAATCATCTCCTGAACCTGGCAGTTGTATCTGTCCACTTTTGTCTCTATATGCCTCATCTCTCACATCTAATAATGTAATCGTTCATGCGGAAACTAAACTTTACACTTAATGACCAACGCTGCAATCATCTCCTGAACCTGGCGTTGTAATTGTCCACTTTTGTCTTTATATATGCCTCATCTCTCACACCTAGTAATGGTAATCGTTCATGCGGAAACTAAACTTTATACTTAATGACCAACGCTGCAATCATCTCCTGAACCTGGCAGTTGTATCTGTCCACTTTTGTCTATATATGCCTCATCTCTAGTAATGGTAATCGTTCATGCGGAAACTAAACTTTACACTTAATGGTCATCTCCTGATGGCAGTTGTATCTGTCCACTTTTGTCGGATCTCTCACACTAGTAATGGTAATCGTTCATGCGGAAACTAAACTTTAACTTAATGACCAACGCTGCAATCATCTCCTGAACCTGGCAGTTGTATCTGTCCACTTTTGTCTATATATATGCCTCATCTCTCACACCTAGTAATGGTAATCGTTCATGCGGAAACTAAACTTTACACTTAATGACCAACGCTGCAATCATCTCCTGAACCTTTTATATATGCATCATCTCTATATGCAGTTGTATGTAATCCTCATCTCTCACACCTAGTAATGGTAATCGTTCATGCAAACTTTACACTTAATGACCAACGCTGCAATCATCTCCTGAACCTGGCAGTTGTATCTGTCCACTTTTGTCTATATATGCCTCATCTCTCACACCTAGTAATGGTAATCGTTCATGCGGAAACTAAACTTTACACTTAATGACCAACGCTGCAATCATCTCCTGAACCTGGCAGTTGTATCTGTCCACTTTTGTCTATATATGCCTCATCTCTCACACCTAGTAATGGTAATCGTTCATGCGGAAACTAAACTTTACACTTAATGACCAACGCTGCAATCATCTCCTGAACCTGGCAGTTGTAACTGTCCACTTTTGTCTCTATATGCCTCATCTCTCACATCTAATAATGTAATCGTTCATGCGGAAACTAAACTTTACACTTAATGACCAACGCTGCAATCATCTCCTGAACCTGGCAGTTGTAACTGTCCACTTTTGTCTCTATATGCCTCATCTCTCACATCTAATAATGTAAAACTAAACTTTACACTTAATGACCAACGCTGCAATCATCTCCTGAACCTGGCAGTTGTATCTGTCCACTTTTGTCTATATATGCCTCATCTCTCACACCTAGTAAATGGTAATCGTTCATGCGGAAACTAAACTTTACACTTAATGACCAACGCTGCAATCATCTCCTGAACCTGGCAGTTGTATCTGTCCACTGTCCACTTTTGTCTCTATATGCCTCATCTCTCACACCTAGTAATGGTAATCGTTCATGCAGAAACTAAACTTTACACTTAATGACCAACGCTGCAATCATCTCCTGAACCTGGCAGTTGTATCTGTCCACTTTTGTCTCTATATATGCCTCATCTCTCACACCTAGTAATGGTAATCGTTCATGCGGAAACTAAACTTTACACTTAATGACCAACGCTGCAATCATCTCCTGAACCTGGCGTTGTAATTGTCCACTTTTGTCTTTATATATGCCTCATCTCTCACACCTAGTAATGGTAATCGTTCATGCGGAAACTAAACTTTATACTTAATGACCAACGCTGCAATCATCTCCTGAACCTGGCAGTTGTATCTGTCCACTTTTGTCTATATATGCCTCATCTCTCACACCTAGTAATGGTAATCGTTCATGCGGAAACTAAACTTTACACTTAATGACCAACGCTGTAATCATCTCCTGAACCTGGCAGTTGTATCTGTCCACTTTTGTCTCTATATATGCCTCATCTCTCACACCTAGTAATGGTAATCGTTCATGCGGAAACTAAACTTTACACTTAATGACCAACGCTGCAATCATCTCCTGAACCTGGCAGTTGTATCTGTCCACTTTTGTCTATATATATGCCTCATCTCTCACACCTAGTAATGGTAATCGTTCATGCGGAAACTAAACTTTACACTTAATGACCAACGCTGCAATCATCTCCTGAACCTGGCAGTTGTAACTGTCCACTTTTGTCTCTATATGCCTCATCTCTCACACCTAGTCATGGTAATCGTTCATGCAGAAACTAAACTTTACACTTAATGACCAACGCTGCAATCATCTCCTGAACCTGGCAGTTGTATCTGTCCACTTTTGTCTATATATGCCTCATCTCTCACACCTAGTAATGGTAATCGTTCATGCGGAAACTAAACTTTACACTTAATGACCAACGCTGCAATCATCTCCTGAACCTGGCAGTTGTATCTGTCCACTTTTGTCTATATATGCCTCATCTCTCACACCTAGTAATGGTAATCGTTCATGCGGAAACTAAACTTTACACTTAATGACCAACGCTGCAATCATCTCCTGAACCTGGCAGTTGTAACTGTCCACTTTTGTCTCTATATGCCTCATCTCTCACATCTAATAATGTAATCGTTCATGCGGAAACTAAACTTTACACTTAATGACCAACGCTGCAATCATCTCCTGAACCTGGCAGTTGTAACTGTCCACTTTTGTCTCTATATGCCTCATCTCTCACATCTAATAATGTAATCGTTCATGCGGAAACTAAACTTTACACTTAATGACCAACGCTGCAATCATCTCCTGAACCTGGCAGTTGTATCTGTCCACTTTTGTCTATATATGCCTCATCTCTCACACCTAGTAATGGTAATCGTTCATGCGGAAACTAAACTTTACACTTAATGACCAACGCTGCAATCATCTCCTGAACCTGGCAGTTGTATCTGTCCACTTTTGACTCTATATATGCCTCATCTCTCACACCTAGTAATGGTAATCATTCATGCGGAAACTAAACTTTACACTTAATGACCAACGCTGCAATCATCTCCTGAACCTGGCAGTTGTATCTGTCCACTTTTGTCTCTATATGCCTCATCTCTCACACCTAGTAATGGTAATCGTTCATGCGGAAACTAAACTTTACACTTAATGACCAACGCTGCAATCATCTCCTGAACCTGGCAGTTGTATCTGTCCACTTTTGTCTCTATATATGCCTCATCTCTCACACCTAGTAATGGTAATCGTTCATGCGGAAACTAAACTTTACACTTAATGACCAACGCTGCAATCATCTCCTGAACCTGGCAGTTGTAACTGTCCACTTTTGTCTCTATATATGCCTCATCTCTCACACCTAGTAATGGTAATCGTTCATGCGGAAACTAAACTTTACACTTAATGACCAACGCTGCAATCATCTCCTGAACCTGGCAGTTGTAACTGTCCACTTTTGTCTATATATATGCCTCATCTCTCACACCTAGTAATGGTAATCGTTCATGCGGAAACTAAACTTTACACTTAATGACCAACGCTGCAATCATCTCCTGAACCTGGCAGTTGTAACTGTCCACTTTTGTCTCTATATGCCTCATCTCTCACACCTAGTAATGGTAATCGTTCATGCGGAAACTAAACTTTACACTTAATGACCAACGCTGCAATCATCTCCTGAACCTGGCAGTTGAAACTGTCCACTTTTGTCTCCATATATGCTCATATCTTACACCTTATACATGTAATGGCAAACATTTGTGCAAAAATTAAACTTTAGACTTGATGTCCAATGCTGCAAGCATCTCCTGAACCTGGCAGTTGTAAGCATCCACTTGTTTCTGTATATTCTCCTCATCTGTCAGGACTTCCCTCTGCGAAAAAAAAAAAAAAAATGCCACAGTAATAGAATTTAAATAATACAGACACATAACAATGACCAAACGTGCATGTAACAGCAGTAATTGACACTTACACTTTCCATTGCCAAAAACAAATGCATTATTGTACTATTTATTATCCTGTTTACTAATTATTACGCATGTACCACACGGTTTTCGTCCGAAAAATAGGGAAAAGAATGATCACTGCATGCTTACGTCACTTATGCAGAAATTAAAGTGTAAAAGCTCCCAGTGACTAGTACTGTACTATGATTTAAGCTGCGCACGCATATTCTCAGCAGTGAAGCGACGAAGAAATTATCATATAATACCCTATCTAGTGTAATCGGCACCTGCTAACGCTTACACATGCAAACTGATCGCATTTTATCATTGGGACATAAAAAACACAGTGCACAAGCCTGGGATGATGTTATTTCAGGGGGTATCTCGATAGCTGCGTTACTGCAGTTACATAAATATATCAGTCAATCAGCATGTTCTTTGCTGAACATCACTCTCGTCACTCCTGAAAGTATGTCTTTGTCTAGCCATTTCTCCAGCCCTGTGTGCTTTCGCAGCCACTGCATTTCGGTGTTTTGTATCCCACTTGGAGGAAGTCAGCCCCTGCCTCGATTTCGAGAACATATAAAAAAAAAAAAAAAAAGATCCCTTTTCACGCCTTTCGGCGCATCGGGCATATGGGCAGAGCGTCCCATATTTTTACAGACCATCAGCACTCTGTGGGTAATGTGGTCAGCATTACGCAGGCTGTCTTTACTTTCCCAGGACAGCCCATCCTGGTACCCATTTTAGGCTGGGTCGACCTGCGGAGAACATATAATTAAGCATTATTAAATACGAGCCATTTTCGTTGAAATTTACAATTCTAATTGTGGAATACGTATAACTGAGAAAATTGTACTTCTCTCTCTATCTCTCTCTCTCTCTCTCTCTCTCTCTCTCTCTCTCTCTCTCTCTCTCTCTCTCTCTCTCTGTTTGTCTGTCTGTCTGTCTGTCTAGCCTGTATCTTTCATTGACAAACTTAGGTTAGTTGAGTATCCTTTACAGGACGTTGCAGAACCAACCCCAACAGCCCCTGGCTGTTGTGTGGGTTTTCTAGGCAAATTTACGTCCAGTAGCTTTGCCATTGCTCCTGGACGGTCGGCTCTCTTGATACCACTATCGAAACCAACGCAAAGCGCATGGCCCGCAGCTGGGATCGAACCCGGCATTACGAAGCGTTCACATCGACTTAGCCACAGAGCCGACTCATTGACAAACTACCTGTTGATAATGAAGCACAGAACATTAGGTATCCAGTAATGCATGATATACTCTCACACAGACATGCCAACACAGAAACTCTCTCTCTCTCGTCCAGTAATGCATTATTTCTCTCACAGACACACTCTCACACAGATATGCCAAAACAAACTCTCTCTCTCTCTCTCTCTCTCTCTCTCTCTCTCTCTCGTCCAGTAAGGTCTAAATTACACTTTCACAGACACGCTCTCTTACAAACACTCTCTCACAGACATACTCTCACACAGACACACTCTCACACAGACATACTCTCACATAAACGCCAAATCAGAATTTCTCTCTCCTCCAGTGATGCTTGAAAAACTCTCTCACAGACACACACTCTCTCACAGACACACACACTCACAGACACACACACTCACAGACACACACTCTCTCACAGACACACACTCTCTCACAGACACGCCAACGCAGAATCTCTCTATATCTCTCTCTTTCGCCCAGTAATGCTTGAAACACTCTTTGGCAACAAAGAACTTACAATAACTATGGAGACGCTCAGTGGTGGCTGTCCTAAATCAGCTGCTTCCTGCAGGATGGTTGTGATCTCACCAAACCTGGACTCTCGCGGGAAGTCTGTCCTCGTCTGCTGAGACCACTCCTTGTAGATGCCAACAAGTCTCTTGTACAGCTCTAGCTGTGACGTCATTGTAGCCTTCTGATCGTCTGTGAGCTGTTTAGTATTCTCAGCGTTGGACAGCCACTGTTCGTACTGAATGAAGTCAAGTTGCATCCTTATATCAGCATTTATACATTTCTGCAAATTAACACATATTTCATAACATTATATACCTAGTCTTTAAGCCCGGCTCTCTAGCGTAGTTGGCTAAACCGGATTGCGCGGTGACCAGATGACGAATTTCTTGTTGTCCGGGTTCACTCCCGGGGGTAGGCAGAAAAACCACATTTCTCCAAGATTTACGGTATTTACAATGGAATCAAGGCCGAAAGGTTGCGATATCCATAATACCGAGCCTAAGGGTTACCAACTCATGGCTTCTGGATACTAAAACAAACAAACAACCTCGTTTTTAATAAAAAGAATAGGGGCTTTTTGAGCCGAAATGCTATAGAAATATTCTCAGAATATCTGGGATAAAGGAGAAATACTGATATCTTGAAAGAGGTTACCCCTGTGTGGGTTCCGGGTCCCCATTGTGGGGAAAACAAGAATAGACCCACTGCCTCCCCAAAAGCATGTCGTAAGAGTCGACTAATTGGGGAGCTTCCTTTGAAGTCGGAGTGCATCTGCCGGAGAGGCAAGGAACCAACAGTCTGTATTCAAGAGAATGAGATCTGTAAAACTGATGCACACGCAACACTCAGGTTCTGGAGCGGGACTGCAGTTCAGTAGTGGACGAGCAACCAGAACTTTTCGCCAGTGTACAGCTGGTGAACGCGAAGAAGAAGAAAGAAGAAAGAGGTGAACATCAAGTAAGATTGGCTAATAAACAGCATCCTTTCTCGGAAGCTGAAATATTTTGATCATATCAGGCGCCACGACGGATTTGAAAAAAATAATAATAGCAGAAGGCATGGTACCAGGGAGGAGGTGCAGGGGCCGACCAACACGAAGATGGGCACAGGATATAAGGGACTCATTGAGTATGAAAGTACGTGAGGCGGGAGAACTGACGAGAGACCGAGTTTCTTTCAGGCAGACCGTGATGAAAGCGACGTTCTGCAAAGGACCTGCTACACGATGATGAAATACCTAGTACTCCCAATATCTAGTATTCAGTGCGCCATTTGAAATGACTAAAAGCTGCCTTCAGAGCGGCTTCTGTATTGAAGCAAAGTAGAGACATCGTGTGTGAAAGGAGAATTAAGCTATCGCTTCACTACGTTAGCCTCATAAAACACTGTTGGGCGATGTGGAGTACCCAACAAACTTTCTGATTCCACCAAGTTATCGTTATTACACACATACACACACACACCGACTGATAGTTCATGGTGTGGGTCTCAAGTTCCAAAAACTCGGCATAGAATCACATTAGTGTAAAAATCCTCCAAATTGCAATATTAGACTGATCAAAAGGACCACTGCCAAGGAAGAGAAAACACACACACCGTCTTCTTCAACTGGACCTCACATTTGTGGAGAGGCACAGGAGGTCCTGATTCAGCACAGCAGAGGCAGATTGCTTGAGATTGGGTCTGGGTTGGTAATGTGTCCTCGGTGATTTCAGCTCCAACAAAACTTTAAACAACTGCCCGCAGGGAGCATGAAACAAGTTACTATCTATATTAGAAACAAGCATGGCGTACAGTGCTCAAACACGGTGTATCAGCCTTTCAGGCAGATGAGGCTGCACTGACAGATCCCGCCTCTGTAGTCACTTCAGTTTGTTGTCCGCACTGCCAAGCAAAATTCCGGGATCATAATGGAAACTTATTTACCACCTTTATGCTCAAAGTCATCAATGCTGGCTCATGACTGGTAGCACTGGGAATGTCGTGTACTTGTACTGTGTTGTGTTTCCAATGCCGGTTTTATAACTGACTGCTGCATCATGAAATGCAATTCTGGTGTGCGACTGTTAGTGTTGGCACTTCTGATGGCGGCCTTATGTTTTTACTATGTGAGCATCAAGATTTTGCTGGAACTGCTCTCACATGCTTTTCACTAGTTTTCAACCTTGTGGTGACCCCAAAGCATACAATTGTTTACGTTACTACTTCATAACCTCAAGGAATATGTGCTTTCCGATGGTCTTTGGCGACCCCTGGTATCTGGGTTTTGACCTATTTCAATTGGCATGAGATTCTTGAGTTACAGGGATGGTCAAATCAAGACCGTCTCCATCTGACGGGCCATGGTGCTGACGTCACCAGACCGGATCGTTGGCCCGGTTTGATGATGTCAGCAGCATGTTCCGTCCGACCGAGACGGTCTTGGTCAAATCATCATCATCATAAGTTCTCGTTATGCCTAGTGGCACATGAGGCTTCAGAGAGGACTTTCCATGCTTTAC
Organism: Candidula unifasciata; assembly: GCA_905116865.2. Taxonomy (NCBI): domain Eukaryota; kingdom Metazoa; phylum Mollusca; class Gastropoda; order Stylommatophora; family Geomitridae; genus Candidula; species Candidula unifasciata. Next base: position 203,550 of record CAJHNH020005802.1, on the reverse strand, counting down.
TGTCCTGTGCAATCTTCAGTGCAGTTTTCCAAAGATGTCAAAGTTGCCACACTCAGGTCACTTTCAATCGTTCGTCTCCATGTTGTTTTTAGGCGCCCCTTTTTTTTCTTTCCCTCTGGTATCCATGTGAGAGCTGTTTTGGCAGGTATATCAGGATTCATTCTCATAACGTGGCCAAGCCGTTTCCATCTTCTCTTGGTTATCATACTCTCTAAAGTTTCTTGGTTTGTGACTTGAAGTAGTTTAGTGTTTGAGATTGTATCTGGCCAGAAAATTTTAGCTAGCAGCTCGGAAAAGAGGAAAAGGGGGCGTAAACAAACTGAAGGTCCTTACCCGCAAAAGACTGCAGTGTACACCAGGCTGACGTAGCAGTTATGGGTGCCCGGATTATAACTTCCTTGGTGCTTGATTCGGGGAATCTGGGATCTGCCTTGTTGATTTATCGTCTAGACTGAGATGATTAAATCTCAGATTGGTAAACCTTTAGGTAGCAGACAGGAGGGGACAAACCAATAGATCGATCGACAAACAGACAAGGATAACATAATGTAACAATGGATATGCTACGACATGTTTGATGTTACCGCTGAAACAGCTGCAGAATAAGCAGGATACAGTGTGAACCTGGTTGTCTCCTCCTTAATGATCTGGATGTTTCTTTCCATGTCTGCAGATTTTTACAGGAAACATGTTAGTTGTGGATCTTTAACAGCAAGTTGCAGAACCAATCCTAGCAATAAACAATGATAGTACTTTCGTTCTAACTCGCCCCAAACGCGGAAACCCCCGGAATCCCCTGGAAAGTCCAATAACATAGGGATGTCACGGTTTGAAATGAGCACCGTCTAACTCTAATGCTAAACCCAAACCTAACCCTAAACGCAGCACCCCTATAATATTGGACTTTACCGGGGATTCCGGAGTCCAGTGCATGGAGTGAAGTAAAATCAAAGTACCCAAAAAATGTGGCATTTGTGATTTCACGAGGCAATATTACATCCAGTAGTTTGCCTTTGCTCCATGAATAGTCAGCTCTCGATAGCACCCATTGTCGAAACCAACTCAAGGCGGTCTGCTGCCTATTCGGCCGCCGCTGGGACCGAGCCTGGCAGCTCAGAATTTTGAAGCGCGCTCGCAAACTATAAGCCATAAAAGATTTAAAAAAAACGGTAAAGATTAACGCAAAGCCCGAAGACTTATGATTTTGTTTTCTCAATAAATAACAATTTTATATATATATATATATATATATATATATATATATATATATATATATATATATATATATATATATATATATATATATATATATATATATATAAATATATATATATATATATATATATATATATATACGCGTGTGTGTATATATATATATAAATATATATATATATATATATATATATATATATATATATATATATATATATATATATATATATATGTGTATACATATATGTACGTGTGTGTGTTAGTATGTATATATATATATATATATATATATATATATATATATATATATATATATATATATATATATATATATATATATACGTGTGTGTGTATATATATATTAGGGTTGTATCGAATATTCGCTTCGGGGCCGAATAGTGGAAGTAATAACTATTAGGTATTCGGCCGAATAGTTGCGGTTGGGCCGAATACGAATAGTGGTTACCTTACACACGTTTCTGGACTGGTGAAAAATAAACATGTCAAGATTTCCCACCTTGGTTCATACTGTCAAGCGTTATCTTTGTGCACCACCTACGAGCGTACCAAGTGAACGTCTGTTTAGTACAGCTGGATATACCTTCAGTGAGACGAGAAGCTGCCATAATGCTGACAACATGGAACGATTTTTTTTAAAGCTAATGCCGCTTTCATGGATTAACTAAGCTGTCAGTGACAATTTACTTGTTATAAAACTAAGAATACTTTAATTTCTGGGTATTTTTTACCAAGACTGACTAACTGAAGGATGCAAAACATGAAATGTTTTTAAACGTTTACTATTCTGTATTACATTTTGTGAAGTAAAATTTCAGCCTACATTTTTTTTAGATCTATTTTATACACTATTCGAAAGAATAGACCTCAGTCTGAATAGTGGGAAGACAAAAGTAATGGTGGTATCAACGAAAATAATAATTCCTAAATGTGTAATAAATCGACAATGGTTATATTTTGAGACAAGTACAGAAATGTAAGTATCTGGGCACATGGATAACATCAGATGAAAGATGCATTACTGAAATAAGAAACAGAATAGGACAGGCAAAAACTGCATTTTATAAAATAAAGAACATCTTATGCAATATATTTTTGTCATTAAAGGTTAGAAAAAGAATTCTCGTTTGCTACACACATCCAGTTTTGACATATGGCAGTGAGTCCTGGACAATCGGTAGCCAGGGCAAACAATTTCTTGAGGCCTCAGAGATGTGGTTTTACAGAACAATGCTTAAAATACCTAGGATGGGGGGGGGGGGGGGGGGGGGGTGGGTGGGGGGGGGGGTGGGTGGGGGAAGGGGAGGGGAACCAAGAGGTTTTGAAAGAGGCGGGAGCCCGAGGACAACTACTCACAGACATCAGAAGGGTACAGTCATCATTTTTCGGCCATTTTATGAGAAGAGGGAAAATGGAACATGTGGTGACCACTGGAAAGATCTGTGGAAGGAGGGATAGAGAAAGACAACGAGAAAAGATTCTTGACAGTCTTGTTGCATGGCATGGAGGTGTGTCGGCACACGAACTAATACATGCTGCAGGAGATCGCGGAATGTGGAGAGGCATAATCGCCCATGCCAATCGGCAAAGCACATGATAATGATGATACATTATTCGTATTCGTATTCGGCCGAATAGTTGGTCCAGCTATTCGTTTTCGGCTGAATAGTGAAAATCACTATTCAGTACAGCCCTAGTGTGTGTGTGTGTGTATATATATATATATATATATATATATATATATATATATATATATATATATATATATATATATGTACGTGTGTGTGTGCGTGTGTGTGTATATAAATGTATACATATATGTACGTGTGTGTTAGTATATATATGTACGTGTGTGTGTACGTGTATTGCCCAACAGCAATAAAGGACGCCGGATACATGTTGAACGTCAAAATATAATTAATGTATTTCAAAACCAAAACAATGAATCCACATGCATTTCTATACTGCCACAGTCATTCCTACTGGCAAGGCAACACACACTCCGGACGCTCTGGGCTACTTCTACTGCCACCCTGTTCCGTGGTTAACAACGAGCAAACATTACCTGCTCGTGCAAACCCACTGCTCGTGAGTACGTGTCTGTCTCTATGACACCCATCCCTTGGGTACACTGTCACTAGAAAGATCATACAGGCCGATGCACAATACCTTGTGAAGATTATCCAGACCTTCCGTCTGCGGCCTGACACGTACTTGAGATCTCCCATCTCACCACACAAGCTTCTGTCACGCTGGCCCGGCCTCTGCGGCATCTCTCGCCGATAGCCTGTATGCCTAACGCCAGCGTAACATGCTGGTGTGCAGGACTAGTCTGGCAACACCCAGACTAGAACCTACATCACCGCATCCTTCCTCTCCGGGGACTTGGAGCCAACCGTTTTTCTCTCTCTTCACATTGCGATCAATGTGTCCTGCACAGCACCAAGTGTTTACTTTCAATAATGAACTTCCCTTTCATATACTCATATATTGCACACAACAGTCTGCGCCTCCGCTCTGTTCACTCGCTCCCAAAGGGCCCTTACAATATCTAGCTTGTCATACATCAATTCACCACTTAGTAGTGCAGAGCTGATCAGTCTATCCGTCTGCTCATTTCCCAACACACCGGCATAGGCTGGAGAAAATATCCAAAGGATGCTAACCACCCGGGACCTCTCAATTGATGCTTGCCACTCTGCATGAAGCATGTCTGTTTTTACCTTTCTCAACAGGCTCTGTGAGTCAGTTACAATCACTGACTGAAACAGAAATTGTTAGAGATCCATTGCAGTGCCAACCAATACACCTAAAAGTATTCACCAAGATATGCCTGGCATAATCAGAGTAAACGAAGTTATCGTCCTTCATCATAGTCTGGCTCTGTCGGGACAAGAAGCAGAAAATGTTGGGGATCTGCTGCAGTACCAAACAATACATCTAAAAGTATTCATCAAGTTAAAATTAGTTGCGTATCTTTTACAGGAAATCTCAGAACCAATCCCAGCATTTTTTTTTGTTGGCTGTTGTGTTTTTTTTTTTTTAATAGGCAAATTTCCGTCAAGTAGTTTCCCATTGCTTCTGGGCGGTCGGCTTCTCGATACCACTGTTGGAACCAAGGCCCGCAGCTGGGATGGAACCCGGCACTCCAGCATTACGAAGCGGTTTGCAAAGCTTAAGCCACAAACGCAGACACTCATGAAGACAAGCCTGGCACAATCAGAGTTACTGACCTTCATCATAATCTGGATCGTTCTCGTCAGAATCGTAGTCCGGGACAGTGGCGCCCCCAACATGGCTGCCACTGACGTCACCAGCAGTCGCCTGCACACTAGAGGTGATAGCTGCTGCGTAAGTTTGAGCTGTGGATTGTTATAAGTAAATCAGGAAAGAATAGGACCTTTTTGTGTCTGCTGCTCATCTGGAGTACAGTATTTGTATTCGACGTCTTGTTGTTGTTGTTGTTGTTTGCAATAGCCGTCTTTTGACCTTTGACTCGTAGTCTAGGGGGGTGTAGTCTATTGGCTGATTTTACTGGCACTCTAAGATGACATAGACGTTACGAGTCGACACCGTCTCCATCAGGGTGAAAATACCCAACATTACCTTGTTGTTGTTGTTGTAGTTGTTGTTGTTGTTGTTGTTGTTGTTGTTGTTGTTGTTGTTGTTGTTGTTGTTGTTGTAGTAGTAGTTGTTGTTGTTGTAGTAGTAGTAGTAGTAGTAGTTGTTGTTGTTGTTGTTGTTGTTGTTGTTGTTGTTGTTGTTGTTCTTCTTCTTCTTCTTCTTCTTCTTCTTCTTCTTCTTCTTCTTCTTCTTCTTCTTCTTCTTCTTCTTCTTCTTCTTCTTCTTCTTCTTCTTTTGCTCCTGCTGCTTCTTCTTCTTTTCTTCTTCTTTTTCTTCTTCTTCTTCTTCTTCTTCTTCTTCTTCTTCTTCTTCTTCTTCTTCTTCTTCTTCTTCTTCTTCTTCTTCTTCTTCTTCTTCTTCTTCTTCTTTCTTTCTTCTTTTGCTCCTGCTGCTTCTTCTTCTTTTCTTCTTCTTCTTCTTCTTTCTTCTTCTTCTTCTTCTTCTTCTTCTTCTTCTTCTTCTTCTTCTTCTTCTTCTTCTTCTTCTTCTTCTTTCTCTTCTTATTCTTCTGCTGCTGCTGCTTCTTCTTCTTCTTCTTCTTCTTCTTCTTCTTCTTCTTCTTCTTCTTCTTCTTCTTCTTCTTCTTCTTCTTCTTCTTCTTCTTCTTCTTCTTCTTCTTCTTCTTCTTCTTCTTCTTCTTCTTCTTCTGCTGCTGCTGCTGCTGCTGCAGTTGCTTCTTCTTTTCTTCTTCTTCTTCTTTTTCTTCTTCTTCTTCTTCTTTTTCTTCTTCTTTTTCTTCTTCTTCTTCTTCTTCTTCTTCTTCTTCTTCTTCTTCTTCTTCTTCTTCTTCTTCTTCTTCTTCTTCTTCTTGTTCTTCTTCTTCTTCTTCTTCTTCTTCTTCTTCTTCTTCTTCTTCTTCTTCTTCTTCTTCTTCTTCTTGTTCTTCTTCTTCTTCTTCTTCTTCTTCTTCTGCTTCTAGACGATTTGCGTAAAAATTTTCCTCTTTAATTTATAAAATGGTGTGACTGACTGACATTTCACCCCACCACACCAAGTGATAAACACCCGGTGACACAAAGTGCCATCATTCGGATGAGAATCACCCGCGCGCAAGTCCCAGACACCCTATTTAACCCGTAGGTTATATTTAAGGCCCCAGCGACAGCCAGGATGGGAGCTTTAAATTAAAATAATTTTAAAAAAATGTCGTCCTATATTGGGACGGGAATTATTATATAAAATGGGTGCATAAAATTAGAAAGAAATTTGGGAATTTAATGACATAAAAGTTAGCAGCAACAAAACTAAATAATAATAATAATGTTGACAAATAATTTTGGAACATATTTAATAGAACAAAAGAAACATATAAACATTAGCAATATTTAGAATGAACTATAAAGAGAAAAGAATATATGAGAAACTGAGACACAGAGAGAGAGAGAGAGAGAGAGAGAGAGAGAGAGAGAGAGAGAGAGAGAGAGAGAGAGAGAGAGAGAGAAAGAGATAGAGAGATGAGAAGATAGAGAAGTGGAAATATATACTGTGGAATATATGTGATGAAATATAAAGGACAGAAAATATAAAATATACACGATAGAGATTGTGACAATACGCTCGGTGACTCCAGAATGTCTTTCCTTAACCTACTTTTATTCCTTTGTGTTTCGAAGTATACCGAAATAAATGGTTTTGGAAACATCCTTAATCTAAGTAAGACGACCACATCAAACCTTTAATTCTCCTGGAATGTTGGTCATATCAAACACTAAAACTTTTTCCCAGATGTTAAGTGTTAAGGTACAGAGATAAGACTGACCAAGCAGACTTACTGACTGGAGATTTGCACACAATTTGTTGGTGTCAGATATTTATCTCCTAGTCAGACCTTCAGGAACAGATAACAAGGGCTAATTGCCATTATCTCCCCCTGAGGTTACCTAAACTGGAGTGCCGGTCAGATCGTCAATATTGACACAGTGAGCTGAAAGTGTTGGCAGAAGAATTGACAAAGTCGGATGTTATTGTGATGACAGGTGAAGTAGACTGGAGGTGTGACTTGGCCTATTAGCTTTGACCAGCTTAATTGAACCTGTAGAATGTGAGCGTGGGAATTTAAACAAGTGTTGTACAGCCCTGACTGACAGCGAATAAACTTACCCACAAGAGAGGAGCTGTGACATCCTTGAATGAGAATGATTTTAGGCGTAATGAAGGAGGAGCTTAATAAAAGTTATAAAGGGGTGAACTCTAGGTCTGGTAAATGAGACGCTGTCAAGCACATGCCATCTGTTGGGCTTAACCTAAGCTTGAGACAGAACTTTTGGCATTGTGGTATCATTTTCCAGGTAAGATCGAAATTAGGTTCAAATCTATATTTTGTGATAGAAATCTAACTGTTTTTGCTCAAGTGTGTCTTCATCACTTTGTAGTACTCCTAGGCGGACATTTCTTCATTCTCGTAGGGCACTGTCACATTGCTTTATATCCTATTTGATAGTGTCATGAATGTTTTTTCGTGCACATGTGTTTCAATGTTGTAAAACCTAAATGTTGTTGTTGCCATTGAAATTTAATGAACTATCATGTTTTTGAAATCACAAGCGTGAAGATAACTCTGGCAATCTTTTCACGTGTGGTTAATGTGAATCTGTATTACATACAGCTTACACACTGAAATGTGTTTAACTCTCGGGAGGCTAATGCGGAGATTGATCCCGGAGAGTAAATCCACGAGATTTGTTATTTGATTCGCCCCAGAACTATTGTTAGCATTCTGGGCGCGTCGATTGTTCCAAGCATAGATTCCAGAACTGGTTCTGTCTGATTGTCATTTTGAGTCTGTACGAGAGATGGGACCTGACGTAGAAGACTTGACTATCATTACAGGACGTGCAGAGGAAGGCAGAAGATGTAACAGTTGGAATGTGAGACATAAGCCCTTCCAAATTGGACAGGAGTGAATGTGAGCATGAGGGAGAGATGAAATGTTTTATTTAAATAAACATGCTTGATGTTAGTATAATATACATGCTTAGTGTACATCTAGAGCAGATACTACAAATATGCGCTTGTTTCTTCATTCTCCAGTTCCCACATTGGGCAGGGACTAGTAGGCATCCATTATTTGCCGACCGTCGAGTGTAACGACCTGCAGAAAGCAGTGAGGACGACAAACTGGAAAAGATAGGCAGGGTCTCAAGCCGAGAACTGTCCTGACGGTGAATTCTCCTACTAGAAACTAGAAGCTAAGTTATGTACAACTTTAATGTCATCTATAACATCATCCCAACTCTACTAGCCTAAACAAGTTCATTTTATTTTAGTCAGATTTATTAAATAAATCTTTTTGATGTTGTTACAACATAGTTGAGTAAATTGTGTACTTAGGTTCAAGTGTCTTTGTGCATATTAGTTTACTTCAGCTAACAAATATTTAAATCACTTGATGGGGGCTTTTAAGCAATGCCAGGAGAGGAGACCAGTCGCAGGGGTTAACTGAGCACCTGGATTATATCACAGTGGGTTTATCCAGATATCTATCTATCCCTTCTCTTTCTCCTGTGGATACAAGTACAGCAACTTTCATTTCATGGAACGAGCCACTCGCTGTTTTCTTGGCTATCCAGGACTGTCTAGGATCAACATAGCTTAGATAATAGTCCAGTTTCTCGCGTGGGTGGGCATTGTTAAGGTTCAAACCCACACCCTCACTATATCAGTGTATTTACCCACGTGGGCGCGCGACAGAGATAAAGAAATGAGAGAAAGATGTGAGAGACGAGAGAGATAAAAGAGAGGCGAAAAGAGACGAGGGAGAGATGTGAGAGAGATGACAGATGTGAGGGAGATGAGAGTGAGAGAGAGAGAGGTGAGACAGAGATGAAAGATTGATGACAAAGATGGAAGAGTTACGAGAGAAATATGTGTATGTATGTGACACACAGAGAGATGAAATATAAATTGGAGATTAGAGGATAGGAGAGAGTTAAGAGAGATTAGAGAGACGAGATAATAGAAAGAGGGGGAGATATAATTGAAAGAGATAGAGGAGAGCATATTATTACATCCATTCTCACCAAACTTGCTGATTTCATCATCATCAATTTCATCCTCATTTTTCAAGTGATTTCTCCACAAATGAACTCCCTCTTTCTCCCTCTCTTCTTCTATGGCTAAATGGTGATAGTCAAGTGGTATGTCCATTCTGTAACATATTAAAGCTCATTTGTCATTCAATTTACAACTGGAGAATAATCACGAGTGCGCGACTTGGGAGTTCAGCCACTTTCATTCCCACAAGAACTCAGTCTGAAAGATAGCTAAGCGCCGCCCCCCCCCCCCCCCCACTCACACACAAAACGCATGGAAGTTCTCTTTAAAAAATTTGAAACACATATTCGATTACACAAGACTGATATAGCAGCTGGTCGAACGGTTAGTACGTTGGGCTCTCAAGCGGGAACCCTGGGTTTGAATCCTCTGTAAGGCTGGGGATGTTTTCTGTCGGGGGGGGGGGGGGGGCAAAATAAAATTCTCACCTGCACAGTCGTGGCGACAGCACTAGCCATGCGGCCGTAAATCCTCAGACTCAAAGACCTTCCTGCCTACATCGCAAAAGTCGTATAGTAAAGGCAGTAATTGACAGTTTTTGTCAGATTAAAGATATAACAAAGCAAATCAACTGGTTAGGCAAATGGTACCAATACTAAGAAACAAACATGTATCAGCAGAAACCAGAAAGAACACTATATAACAAAGTCTTCTTGTGGATCCTATGTTATCAATGCCAGACTTAAAAATAGACAGAAAAGGAGAAACGAAAACAGTTACAACTGAACTGAGCTTAGACGTTGCGAGTCCGATTCGTAATTCATACGTACCGCCATCGAAACCCACTACTGGCTGCGTGGATTTTTATCACGGTATGGGTGGTCGCAGGTCGACCCAGCTTAAAATGGGTACCAAGATGTATGTCCTGGGAAAGTAAAGACGGCCGGCGTAATGCTGACCGCATTACCTACCTAGTGCCGATTGGTCTTTACAAATATGGGATGCTCTTTCTATGTCAGATGCGCCTAAAGCAGTGAAAATGGATCTTTACTTTTTCTTTACATCCCCACTCTTAAGCGATCAAGATCAGACATCGGCAGTGAACGGGGAATATGCCACTAGAACAGAAAATAACTACATTAGTTATTTAGGAATACGCTGTCTCCGCAAGATCACTAACAACACAAGACGAGACAGGGTTACGAATATCAGCATTAGAGAGAAAGTTCGAGTAAGACTGTGTCTGAATTCTACTGACAGACAAAGAATAAAATGGTTCGGCTATTTAGTGAAAATCCAGCCAGGCAAATTTGCATATAAGACTTTTTCAGTAGAACTTTTGGATGGAAGGTCGGAGGAAGACCAAAAAAAAAAATATGGTGTAGCTGAAACCTACAAAAAAAGATGAACAAATCTAATACACATATCACACTTGAAGCGTAAGATAGTTACAGAAAACCACGACACTGGGCTACAACTTGGTATCAGTGAGACATCAAAACCACGACAGTGGGCTACAGCTTGGTATCAGTGAGACATCAAAACCACGACACTGGGCTACAGCTTGTTATCAGTGAGACAGCAAAACCACGACACTGGGCTACAGCTTGGTATCAGTGAGACATCAAAACCACGACACTGGGCTACAGCTTGGTATCAGTGAGACAGCAAAAAAAAAAAAAAAACGACACTGGGCTACAGCTTGGTATCAGTGAGACAGCAAAACCACGACACTGGGCTACAGCTTGGTATCAGTGAGACAGCAAAACCACGACACTGGGCTACAGCTTGGTATCAGCGAGACAGCAAAAGATGAAGAAGAAGCAACAGAAATCGACATCAGAATTGGTGGACACCGGATATCAAGGTGACCCTGGGCACGGCAGTTCACGAGGCGGAACAGTTGGCAAGCAACCGAGTGGCTCTCAACGTTTCGTCATAAGACCAAATTCTGCTACGTTAGTGGTTTTAAACCTAGTTGGGTTTGAGGGGGGGGGGGCGCAGGAAAGTCTCCCAGGGGGCGCAAGAAAGTTTTAAATGGGGCGTCAAGGAATTTTTGTATAAAGTGCATTTGCACTTGTAACAATGTTGCATACTTATATTTTCAAGATTCCCTTTTCCCTTGTCTGATCTTCTTCTTTTGTCTACCCCTGGAATACATTGCAGCGTTAGGGCAGGAAGAGATCTCTTGACCGGGCCCTTCTGTTCACTTTGTAAATAAAAAATGTCTGTGTCTTTGATATTTATGTGGTCCATCTTTCGCGAGCGGTGTCCGTAGCTTAGGCATTTCGAGTCCACTTCGTAATTCCAACGTACCGCGATCAAAACCCACTGCTGCGCAGGTCGACACAGCCTGAAATGGGTACCAGGATGGCTGTCATGGGGAAATAAAGACAGCCGGCGTAATGCTGACCACATTACCCACCTAGTGCCGATGGTCTGTAAAAATATGAGCGCTCTTCCCGTATATTCGATACGCCTGAAGGCGTGAAAACGGATCTCTACTTTTTATCTTTCGCGTGTCTGATTTGTTGCCAAAAATAGCAAACATCATCAGGACAAAAAGCTGTCAACCATGACACTGATATTTGTGCTCTAAATTTCCAGTTGTTGGTAGTTATTTGTTTGATTTTACTTTTATTTTGTCCAGTGTGTTCATTTATGTAATCGTAATTTATGCTCCAGTAACAGCAAGAAGTCGACCTCTCTGGCTTAGGCGTTGCGAACGCGCTTCGTGATACCGGGGTGCCGGGTTCGATTCCAGCTGCAGGCGATTTGGCAGCGCGTCTTGCGATAGTTTCTACAGTAGTGCCGATAGCCGACCGTTTAGTGGCAATGGCAAACTACTAAACCTAAATTTGCCTAGAAAAACTCCAAAAGCAACCACAAAGAAAAAAAATTTTTTTTGTTGGTTCTGCAAAGTCCTGTAAAGGATTTGCAACTAGCTGAAGACAGCAACAATAGAAGCTACATTCCGCGTATTAGGAAATAAACCAATACATGGTACTTCTAGCTTGCTGTAAGAAAACGATTAAATCAGTTTGTCAAATATTTCTAAGGTAATAAGTCATGATGTAATAATAATAATAATAATAACAGTAGTAGAAGTAATAGTAGTAGTAGTAGTAGTAGTAGTAGTAGTAGTAGTAGTAGTAGTAGTAGTAGTAGTAGTAGTAGTAGTAGTAGTAGTAGTAGAAGTAATAGTAGTAGTAGTAGTAGTAGTAGTAGTAGTAGTAGTAGTAGTAGTAGTAGTAGTAGTAGTAGTAGTAGTAGTAGTAGTAGTAGTAGTAGTAACAACAACAGCAACAACAGCAATATATGCTGGAGATCAACATGTTTGTCCTCTTTGTAATCATTTTTGAAATAGTGGGTTGGGCATTGTGGGGGAAGAGGGGGAAAAGGGGGGGGGGGCGGTAATGATAAATTCATGGGAGGCACCCCGTTAAAAAGGCTGAAACCACTGTGCGGCATGGAAGCGATAAGTTCCATAACAACGGTAATATTATTCCTAGCAGCAAAAGTAGTAGTAGTATCAGAGCAGCAGCAGCAGCAACCAGGAGCACGGAACTTGAGAACTGGGAGCTTAGATCTCAAGAAGATCCCTGCTAGAAGAGTTAAGGTATCAAACTTTGGGTTAATCCTTCTCACCCTGAGAAAATTTGTAATGCATTTAAAGGAAAAATGAACGTAAGTATTTAGTATTTGCTTATCTATTTTATATATATATATATATATATATATATATATATATATATATATATATATATATATATATATATATATATATATATATATATATATATATGCCACTTAGTCTATTATTATTAGTACTTTAATTACACACTTAAACAAGGCTTAGTCCCCTTAGCGTCCCCTCTATAAATGTTCAAGGAAACTAAGGCCTCCTCTGAATATTTTCTTGGTGTCGTCGCCCCTGCTAATGACAGTAGCATTAAATTTGTGTTAAGCTGATTCAAGGACCGACATCACAGCACCCGGGGCATTCCCATAAGCGCCCCGTCTCCATCTTCAGCAGCCAGCACAGTTGCAATCCAATGGTGCCAGTTGCTTTCTGATTATACATCCATCTTGCTTTTTCTCGGAGCGTCGAGTATCGGCCAGATCCCCTCGTCGTTCTCCGCTGCATCACTCTCACCAAACTGTGGGGACCCATTTGCTCCTCCGAGCTCTAGCATTATAAATAAAGGAAGGGCTAGTCGCCGTGGCCGAGCGGCTAGACGCTCCCTTGCGGATCGGAAGGTCGTGGGTTTTCTCCCTTTAAAAAAAAAAATGACATTAGCTCCCAGGTCGACCCAGCCTTGAGTGGGTACCGGGTGCAGTCTCGGGAAGTAAAGGCAGCTGGAGTGATGCTGACCACATCACCCATCTTGTGCTGATTGGTATATAAAATTTAGGTCTAGCCCTATATGCCCTATACGCCCAAAGGCGTGGGAAAAGGTCCTTTATTATTTTTTTTTCACCCAAATAAAGGAAGTATTTTAAAAAAGTTTCATTATAAAGGAAGCAATATTACATACATTTTTTTTAAAGTAACAACAGACTGAACAAGCACTTACTGACTTCGACGGTAAACTTTGAGTCTTTCCCTCATCTCAGTTGACTCGCTCCATTTTACGTGTTTCTTTTTCTTGCTGTCATCTTCATTTGTATCGCTACTGTCGTAACTGTCTGTATTTTCAGGTTTGTAAACCTCCTTCGGCTTTCTCATAACCACCTGATACGTGGTTTCCTCGTCGCCACCCATGCCTTCATTTCCGACGACTTTTTCATGTTTAGTACTAGCTGATTTATCCATGTTTAATCCAGCTTTGGTTTGTTACTTTCCCGCCCAAAATAAATTAACGGATGCTAAAGGAAACAGCAGATCGTTCTGTGTTCATAATGTTCATTTTTGCGCGTTGCAATGTATGCTATAGTGACACACTCTCTCTACATTCATCGTAATAGAAAATTAAATAATAAATACTTCTGGCTTACGTAAGAAAACGATTTGATCAATTTATGACACGATTTTGAGGTAACAATAATTGAACTTCCGGCCAAATAAGGAGGACTAGGCATTGTAGAATGTTTAGCTTTAAAGTTATTCTTGCTAATGCAGTTTCCACATATGGACGGAAGTCTATGGTTTCGTTGCCTAAGCTACTGAGTTAAGTGATTGGTGTAGCACTGTGATCTGTGTTTTTCATCTGGAATGCCTTTCATGTGTGCAAAGGTTTAAAGATAGCCAGTGTATGCGTGAGCTGGCGAAAAAGATTATGTAATATTTTACGCGTTTATACCCAGTGTATAGAGTACTGCCATCAAAGACAAACTGCATTTCTAGTGACGACTGTTGGCTTTTGCACCTCTAGGAAGTGCCTTATGCATTTACCACGTACGTAAATTTATGGATTGTACTAGAATTAAATGTTTGCTCGCTATTTTTTTTTTTTCCAAATGGGATAGTGAGGGACATTTTATTTGATTTTCACTGGCACAAGAACGTAGCATGTATGGGGAAACCCGATTACAGTGAAGTTAAAACCTCGACCAAGATCAAGGGGGATAATTCGGTATCAATTCTTATTACCAAGTGTTTCGTGAGAGAATGGTTTAGCAATGAGTGTCAAGGGGATGTGGTCGATATTCAACATTCACAAATGTCAGATACATAATCCAGCTGCTACGGGAACTGACCATATAGGAACTTGGTTCTGGCTTCTGAACTGGGATGCGACGCGCTTATGGAAATCTACCCGCTGCTGTGATGTTTACTCAGAAAGTGAGTACTGAATTGTTATTATATTGAACCTGTTCTGCTCTATATTAGTACATCTTAAAATGTTAATTAAGAAACCATTTAACGCCACTGAAGAATTGGACAAATTTGACTAGTAAAGTAAATGACCCTTTTTTCCCACCTTCAGGCGTATTGGGCAAATAGGGCTAGACCTATATTTTACAGACCAGTCGGCACTTGCTGGGAAATTTGGCTGATATATTTAAAAGACCAATGGACATTCAGTGGGTGATGTGGTCCACTTCACACATGCCGCCTTTACTTCTCAGAACGTTTCCTGGTACTTAGCTTAAACTGGGATCCTTTTATCGTTTTGAATTAAAAGTCAAAAAGCCAATAGTATCATGAAGCTATAGGGAATTACTAGGTCCAAGTCCACGTGACAAAAATCCCAGCAATTACCGAGGATTGAACCCAGAACCTCTAGCACTAGAGGCGAACACCATGCTTTAAGACCACGCAGACTCCCTGGTCGCCACTAAAAAAAATGTACAAGGTGTATATTTCATTCTCCCTACTCATGTATAGACAGTCTCTTTAAAGGTATTTCTATGTACTTTTCCTATCATGAAACATATCCGTGGACTTATTTGCCATCCAACAAATAATAATAATAATAATAATAATAATAATAATAATAATAATAATAATAATAATAAAAATAATAATAATAATAATAATAAAAAGTGGAGCTGAGTGGTCTTGATACATGGCGTCCGCCTCGAGTGCTGGAGGTTCCGGGTTCACGCCCCGGTGAAGGCTGGGATTTTTCACGTGTACTTCAAGTAATTCCCCTGGTCTCTGGGTAGTATTATTGGACGCCAGTGTGTATTGTTGCGCATGTAAAAAGTCCCTTGGCAGTTGCAAATCGAAAAGAGTAACATAACGGCGCTGCCCGGGCAGAATTTGCAGTTAAAAATCTACTCAAGTATTTCAGGATCCTCGCCGGTGCTACGGAGTTGGTGCACTGCGCTGAAATTCTCTAGACTTGGGCTTGAGCTAGAAATAGAAGGGGGCACTTATAGGTTACCAAACTATGTCATGTTGGTGCGTTGTATGAGTAAATAAACCAACAAACAAACAAATATAATGATAATAACTATTCACCTCAACAAGGCGAAATCTCCAAGCCTTGAGCCCTGCCTCAAGTCTAGAAAATGAAATGGGAGCTGATTTCCCCAACCCCCCCCCCCTCCCCCGGCCCCCTTTTACAGCCTGCACTAAAACAAAACTAAGTTCCCTTAAGGCCCCCTTCTTAGCTCCTCCTGCCCCCTTTTCCACTACCTAATTAATTTCTTTGTTGCCTTGGACTGTCTTCTGTTGACAGTGAGATCCCGAAAATCCGACAGAGGGCTAATCTGAAGCTAGTCAGTAAAGGCTGTGTCAAACAATGACATGGTTTTGTCACCTTAGCAGAGTTGGTGTTATAGTGGAGCGGGCTTTCCCAGTGAGTCAGTTAACTCTTTCACTTCCCAGATACACACCGTACGTTCCTAGTAGCATAAAATCTATTTAGAGACTTCTATCCCATTCGTGTAAGTTGGGAACATGGAATAGGAGCATGTATCGAGAAAAGCTTACGATCGTTGGCAGGGAACTTGAAAGATACACAATAGATATACTAGGAATTTCTTAATGTTAAAATATCTTAACATAACTGACTGACTGACTGACTGACTGACTTTCTACCCAACCAGGACATCACACAAGCGATAAACACAATGTGCCACCATGTGGATGAGGATCACTGAGGAGAGGTCTAAGAAACTGCGTTAAGACTTTAGGCCATATTTATGGTCAGGCTATATTGCGGCCCCTGGCAAAAGCCAAAGTAGGGCTTCCAAAAAAAAAAAAAAAAAAAAATTTTGTCCTAAAAAGGACGCAAAATATATAAATGAGTATCTGAACATCAGGGAAAATTGGCTAAAAGATCTGAACATCAAGGATGATTGGCTAAAAGATCTGAACATCAAGGATGATTGGCTATAAGATCTAAACATCAAGGATGATTGGCTAAAAGATCTGAACATCAAGGATGATTGGCTATAAGATCTAAACATCAAGGATGATTGGCTAAAAGATCTGAACATCAAGGATGATTGGCTATAAGATCTAAACATCAAGGATGATTGGCTAAAAGATCTAAACATCAAGAATGATTGGCTAAAAGATCTAAACATCAAGAATGATTGGCTAAAAGATCTGAACATCAAGGATGATTGGCTAAAAGATCTAAACATCAAGAATGATTGGCTAAAAGATCTGAACATCAAGGATGATTGGCTAATAAGCAGCATCGTGTCTTGGAAACAGAAAAATGTTTGGGGTCGTATCAATCACCATGACGGATTAGGAAAAACAATGATAGCAGAAGGCATGGTACCAGGAAGGAGGGGCAGAGGCCGACCACACAAAGATAGGCAAAGCATATGAAGGTCTCATTGAATATGAAAGTGCACGAGGCGGAGGGCTGGCAAGAGAACGAGTTCCTCTCAGGCATACCGAGATGAAAGCGACGTTTTGCAAAGGACCAGCTACATGATCATGTTCCCATTCGTATTTTGTGTTAATAAATGTTCATGAAGTATCCTTTACAGGACGTTGCAGGACTACCACCAGCATTGTTTTGGCTGTTGTGATTTTTCTAGGCAAATTCAAGTTTAGCAGTTTGCCACTGTTTTTTCAATGGTCAACTCTCTATGCCACTGTCGAAACCAACGCAAGTCGGTCTGCTGTCAGATAGTCCGCAGATGAGATCCAACCCCGCACCCTAACATTACGAATCGCGTTCGCAACGCCCAAGCCAAAAACACCGACTTTATGTTTAATACACAATATTCACATGTCTCGTTGAAACTCAGTCTTCAAGGTTACGTAGAACACACTTTATGACAAAGTGTTAATTGTTTTGTTTCGTGCCGTTGTTGTGCTGATGAAGGCTAATCACCGCAACGCCCTGCGTTGTTTATTGTAGTGGTTTTATTTTTAAAAAAAAGGAAAAGGTAAAGTCGGGAGGTGTAAACCAACGTCACTGCACCCAGTTATAAACCATAAGTGCTCTGCCACTAGTACGGACAGCTGATAAGAAACTGTCCACCTGTGTCGCCGTCCGCATGTAGCTCCGTAGCTACAGCGACGTTCCTCCATTTACTCCAGAGTGTCAACTCTGGTACCCATTACCTAGAGACTGGGTGAACCCCGGGAACCGCCCGGTTTCGAACACCGGCCATGGGCTGCAGCGAGTCGCAGCTGGATTTAAAAGCGAGTCTCCTTTCGACTGCGCTAACGCGGCCCCACGAGTGTGTAGTTTTATAAAGCTGACATATACTGTCTTACCATATTATTTTTTTTTTTTTTTGGATCTTTTCTTTAGACTACAGAGCAAACATGCACTGACCGAAAGTGCTGGTGAATTTTGAGCCTAAAGAGATATTTGTATCTCATGACTTAATCCAGAGGGTACTAAGGCAGCAGATGAAGATGTCCTAACAGCTATCTCATTTCTACAAATGCACGCCATTATCGTGACCCCACCTTTGACATGACAAACCACTCGAACGCTAATGTACTAGGCACACGAGTTAACCAAGACCGTCTCCATCTGATAGGGCAAGCTGCTGACGTCACCAAATCAAGAAGGGTCCTGCTTCGTGCTCTTCTGGCTCTTCGACCGCAGACACATCATGGTCCTGCCGAGTTTCTCTAATGCTACTTTCCCATCTTGCTCTTAGTCTGCCTCTTGTTCTACGTGCCGTTTCTCTTTTGGTAAATGTATTGTATGGTATAGCATCAGAAGGTATTCTCTCCAAGTGGGCAAACCATTTGATTTGCTGTCTTTGTTCTTGGATTTCTATCCGAACATTGCTCTATGATTCATGGTGTTTATTTCTTCAGTAAGTAATTCTGGAAGGGAAAAGTGTAATGAATGCATCCATCATCATGTTGCAGGTCTTTTGCAGAACGTCACTCCCATCCCAGTCTGCCTGAAAGAAACTCGGTCTCTCGCCAGTTCTCCCGCCTCATGCACTTTCACACTCAATGACTCTCTTATATTCTGTGCACATCTTCGTGACGGTCGGCCCCTGCCCCTCCTTCCTGGTACCATGCCTTCTGCTATATTTTTTTCCAATCCGTCGTGGCGCTTGATTTGACCAAAATATTTCAGCTTCCGAGAAAGGATGCTGTTTATTAGCCAATCTTCCTTGATGTTCAGATCTTTTAAGATGTCAGTATTTCTCATCTTCTTTGTCCAAGATATTCTGGTAATGAATGCAGATCTGAATAATATGAGACAGATTTCGCGAACAGATTACCAGCTAATAGAGAAATAGAAACGAACACTGAGAGCGTTTCATTGGTTAATTCATGACTCAATACCGACCTTAGGTTGAAGAAAATAGTTCTAACTTTTCCAGAAAATGCCTATCCCTGGTTAATAGGGAGAGCGGCTGTGATCTAGCGGCTAGACGCTCGTCTGTGGATCGGACAGTCGTGGGTTCGGTTCCTGACGAAGGCTAGATTATTTTTTGTAAATGACCTTGGCTCCCAGGTCGACCCAGCCCTAAGTGGGTACCAAGTACAGTTATGGAAAGTAAAGGCGGCCAGCGTGTTGCTGACAAAATCACCCACCAAGTGCCATTTGGTCTATAAAATATAGGTCTAGCCCTATATACCCAATACCCATGAAAGGCGGGTAAAGGGGTCCTTTACTTTTACTTACTGGTCAATAGGGCTCTCTTAATCCTCTTACGGTTATTTAAATTAACCGAAAACACACAGATGACTTCAAACCCCTGTATGTCGGAACGAAGAACCTCAGTTAATAACTCCTACACCATAATTAAAGATCTGATCTCGACCCAGCCTTTAGTGGGTCACAGGTGCAGCCATGGGAAGTAAAGGCGGCCGGGTTTTTGTTGACCACATCACCCACTATTGCGGATTGCTTTTTAAATTTACCTCTAGCCCTATATGCCCAATACACGCTGGGAAGGGTCCTTTACTTTCCCTTTCGTTTAAAAACAAAAACAAATTACGAACACATTTAAACTAGGCGTGGCATTTAAAAAACAAAGTAAAGAAAAAGAGCACAAATTCACCAATAAGCCGATTTAACAAAGCGCACTGAATTTTTAAAAACTCCGAACAGATTAAAGAAAACGACACAATTACACATACAGTTGCCAGGCTTCTTCTGGTGTTAAGTTGTTGCAAGCCCGTAATGTCGCTCCTGTGGAGTCACACACAACAAATGACATGTTTAGCATCCCAGGGCAGTGGTTCTCAAAATATGTGATACAGCTTTCCTGGGACATTTTACAGATAACATGATGAAATCTGGGAATAGATGCAGCCACAGGCGCTAAAACCTGTTAGCTTGGGGCCTTTGTGCTCTTTCTCCCCCCCCCCCCACGAAACACACACAAAATGTACATTAATTTTAATTCATCCCAAATATAGGAAACTCGGAGGTTCTAGGGACAGTCCAATTTTCTAGGGGTGTTATAGCTTTAAATGAAATTGTTGCGACAATACGAAGAGAACGCTTGCTTTATTAATATCCTACCCCCATTTAACCTCACAGGACAGTACAACATTTTAGAAGGTAGTAAAACTGGGTTTCCAGGCTTTCTGATGCTTTTAACGACCCCAAAACATCTAGAACTGGCCCTGACCCCAACCCACCTGCGTCCCACGAGAAAGTGCAGCCTAGGTCCCACGACTGCATGCAGCCTATCTACCTCCCCCTGAAATATTAGACCGTCTCGTGATTTGTGGATTTCCCCTGCTTGGAGTAGGATATTAATAAAGCACCAACTGATCTTTGGCAGCTTCAAATTAGCCGATTAATCTCCACCCTAACCCTAGCCCTAACCCGTAACAGCGTTTCTGGGAACTCCCGAATTTACTTGTTTGGGGTAAACTAAAATTAAAGGACTAAAAGCTTTGAAATAGGGCAATGCGCCCCATCCCGTCACCCCTAATCAAGTACTGAAGGTTTGGGTTTAAGTAACTGTTTAACTGTTTATAAATTTCCTGAGGGGTGGCTGGCCGAACGGTTAGAGCGAAGGGCTTTCAAGAGGGAGACCCATGTTCGAATCCTTGGTAAGGCTGGGAATTTTTCTGACGGGGGCAAAATGAAACACTCACCTGCACAGTCGTGACAGGCTCAAAGACCCCCCCCCCCCCCCGACCTCCCCCCCCCCCCCGCCTACACCCAAAAGTTGTATAATAAAGACAGTAATTGGCAGTTTTATATATTTGCTATTGTTTTTTCCTACCAAATAAATCATTATATTTACTTGCCATCCAGCACACTGCTACCTCTACTAGCACCACCACCACCACTACTACTACCACTACCACCATCACTATTACTACTACTATTACTACTACTATCACCACCACTACTACTACCACCACCACTACTACTACCACTACCACCATCACTGTTACTACTACAATTACTACTACCACCACCACTACTACCACTGCTACTACCATCACCACTAATACTACTGCTGCTGCTGCTAATACTACTACTACTACTACTATTACTACTACTACTACTACTACTACTACTACTACTACTACTACTACTACTACTACTACTACTACTACTGCTACTACTACTACCACCACCACCACCACTACCACTACTACTACCACCACCACTACTACTACCACTACCACCATCACTGTTAGTACTACTATTACTACTACCACCACCACTACTACCACTGCTACTACCATCACCACTAATACTACTGCTGCTGCTGCTACTACTACTACTACTACTACTACTACTACTACTACTACTACTACTACTACTACTACTACTACTAATACTACTACTACTATTACTACTTCTACTACTACCACCACCACCACCACCACCACCACTACTACTGCTGGTGCTGCTACTACTGCGCTGTGATTCTTTGGCATTTCTTTAGTCCTGATGGTTGCTATCCCAAAAAAAAAAAAAAAAAAAGATTTTCTGGGTGTCAAACCTTTCAGGGGATAAATGACAGGCCCGCACCTGAAAGAAACATCTCATACAAAGCATTACCACCCAATGCTATCAGTGGTCACTCACAACAAAACATAAAAGAAACATAGTAGCAATGGAAATGAGTTGCCCGAGAAAGACTGTACGAGTGACCAGTGGAGATAAAATCAGGAATGAGATCATACGAGATAAAGTCGACACAGAACCAATTCCAAATACATTCAAAACAGCAAATTGAATATTTTGCCCACTTGAGGCGAATGCCTTTTGACACTATGCCATACAAGTCAAATACCAAACGAGGAAAGGGACGTAGAGCAAGAGGTAGACCAAGAACAAGATGGGAAGATAATAACAGAGAAACTCTACATCACCACGATGTGTCTATGGTCGAAGCAACCAAAAGAGCGCGAAGCAATACCTTATATCTCCGTCAATATCCGAAGCTGTAAAAGAGGACGCTGTACCATACAAAGCATATACCAAAAGAGGATAGGGACGTAGAGCAAGAGGTAGACCAAGAACAGTATAGAAGGATCTACAGTACCACGATGCGCCTATGGTCGAAGCAGCCAGAAGAGCGCGAAGCAGGACCTTATATCTCCCTCGACACCCAAAGCGGTAAATAAGAAGAAGAAGAGGAAGAAGAAGAAGAAGAAGAAGAAGAAGAAGAAGAAGAAGAAGAAGAAGAAGAAGAAGAAGAAAGGGTCAGTCAAAGGCAAAAGTTAAGAACCGCCACATTAGAAAGACCAGCATCACTAGCCTAGAACCCCACACAAGTACTCTTCAGGTGGTGGTACACTAATGACAAACCAGCTGGGCTCAGGAAACCAGCAAACCACACACGCATGTACACCGGACACAAACACTCACTCGCATACAACACACGACGGAGCACTGCTATACACGCTTACAAAAGGCCACTCGAAGCCACACACACCAAAACGTATACAACACTACCACGCAAGCACAAAACAACACGCGTGCACATAGTAGTCAAAATGATTTAGGAATCGTTTGTGTTTTTTCAGTTGCCGGTGTTTGGCGTGTTCTAGCGTGCAGCGGCTGTGTTAAGTAAACAAAGAATCCGCCACAACAAAAATGTACACATCGATGACCGGGTCGCCAATTGGCTTGCCGGTAGACGACTTCGTCGCCGGTTCAGACAGTATTTGGGTCTGTCATTTTTTTAAATCTCATTTATACTGCAGGAGTCATGTTCAGGGCTCCTGATAGCGTGCAAGGCTAAGCCATTTTATGCGGCGCAAATAACCTTGTCACAATTATAACCTAAAGTTCCCTCTTCAGTGTTGCTGGTTGAACGTGACGATTTTTGTAAGCGAAGCATTGGATCGAAAAATGTATACATGTAAAATGTTTGGTATTTTAATTTTATACGACCACATTTCGTCTGCTTCCAGGTCCCATAGTTGCGGGGGGGGGGGGGGTAATAGTTAGGCTTAGTAGTAGTCGCTAGTCATTTAAATCTAGCCGTAACCTAACCACCCCTTCCCTTTCCCCATATTATGGTACCATTCAAGTAAACCCCTCGAGATCCCTAGGAGTTTCCTACGACATCTCGAAGCCGACGAGATGTGGTCGCATAAAATTAAAGTACTAGTTCTTTTAATAAAGTGTGGTGCTTTTCCTTTACAAGAGGTTGTAGAGCTAATCCCGTGATTTGTTTTTGATGGATGTGTGTAATTCTACTAGGCAATTTTACGATCAGTAGTTTGCCACTGCTGACTTCACCGTCGGTCCTGGACACCACTGTCGAAACCAAAGCAAGGCGGTCTCCTGACAAATCTCCCGCAGCTAGAATAAAACCCGGCACCAAGGGCGTTCACAAGGCTGACTGATATTTTACCCCTCAGGACATCACACTCACAACAAACCATAAAAGAAAATTAGTAACCATGGAAATGAGATGTCTGAGAAGGGCTGTAGGAGTGACCATTAGAGATAAGATCAGGAATGAGATAATAAGAGAAAAAGTCGGCACAGAACCAATTCCAAATTACATACAAAGACAGCAAGTGAAATGGGTTGCCCACTTAGAGAGAATGCCTTGTGACACAATTCCATACAAAGAATACATGGAAAGAGAATAAGGACGTAGAGCAAGAGGTAGACCAAGAACAAGATGGAAGGATAACATCAGAGAAGCTCTACAACAGCACGATGTGCCTATGGTCGAGGCAGCCAGAAGAGCCAGAAACAGAACTTCATATCTCCCTCGACACCCACAGCGGTAAAAGAGGAAGTGAAGAAGAAGTAGAAGAATTACATCACACTGAGTGATAAACACTCGGTGACATAAAGTGCCACCATTCGAATTACCAGTAGCGAGGTCCCAGAAACCTTTAGGTTATATAAGGGCCCCAAACAACAACAAAATAGGGTTTCACAAGTCTTAAAAGGCGACTATTTCGAGATATACTGATGTGTTGCGCCGTAAATCTAGTATAGCTGTGAGCAACAACGCAGCCTATCGACTGGCCCTTCGAAAGTCATTGGAAGTAAAGACGGCCGGATTGATGTTGATCACATCACCCATCGAGGTATATACATGGTCTCGAGGCATGGCGTCCGCTTCGGGTGCTGGAGGTCCCGGTTCAAGCCCAGGTGAAGGCTAGGATTTTTTCACGTGGACTTCTAATAATTTTCCCTGGTCTATAGGTAGCAAGATGGCACGCCCGTGCGTATTGTTGCGCATGTAAAAAACACAACAACCTGCAGTTGGAACTCGAAAAGAGTAGCCTAAAGGCGCTGCCCGGGCAACAATTTGGAGTTAAAAATCCAACCTAACTATTTCAGGATTCTCGCCGGTGCTACGGAGTTTGTGCACTGCGCTGAGATTCTTCAGACTCAGACTTAAGTTGAAAGTAAAACGGAGCACTTATGGGCTACTGCCCTTGTGCCATGATGTTGATCCGTTGTTTAAACCTTAAAGCCTAATAAAATATAAATTTAGCACTATATGCCATTGGGCATGGAAAAGAGTCCGTTATTTTACTGTACTGAGCAATTGTAGAAGAAACACAGGGGGACATCCACACATGACACACGTTGAATTACCAGGGAAAACGGGTGTTGTCATCAATTTTAGACGTGTTGTACCTTACATAGGATTTCTGGCTGAAGATTAATGATTTGGTTTGATCTGATTCAAGAACCGACATCACAGCACTCGGGGCATTCCCATAAGCACTCTGTCCCCATCTTCAGCAGCAAACGAAGAGTTCTGATACTAATGGTGCCAGTAGCATTCTGATTAAACGTCCGTCTTGCCTTTCCTCTGAGCCTCGAGTATCTGCAAGACCCTCTCGTCACTCCCCCCCCCCCCCCCCCCAATCCTGCAACAATCCCATCAAACTGTGGTGATCCATCTTCTCCGAACTGTTCACGCTCTTCCACAAGGCACTAACCACGTCTGCCTTATCATATATCAGTATTCCACCAAGTTGTGCAGAGCCAGCCAGTCTGTCCGCCTGTTCATTTCCCAACACACGGGCAAAGCCCCGTTGAAAAAATCCAGACAATACTCCTCACCCATGTCCTCCGCAGCGAAGCATACCACTCTGCACGAAGCATACCTGTTCTGGTGGCTAAAGATTAATGGGAGGAAAGTGATGACAAGGGACAGAGAGAGAGAGATGATAATGTTAACGGTTTAGCACGGATGTTTGAGATGCATTCTGTCTGTAACCCATCATTGTGGATTTCAGATTACGATAGACACCTCCAATAAAGACACTTTTTTTAGGGGTACCTAGCTAGTCATGTTCTTAGTACAATTGTTTCCATAGCGAGGCACACATGCCATCTAGAGGTGACAGGTTTAATTCCCGGCACAGTAGTTATAGCTTTCAATTGTTATGTTGTCCAGTGTGTCTGTGGCGGGTAACTTCGCTTTAACTAGCGAATGCACTATGTGCACTTTACATAGGGAACAACAAACAGTAAATCTTAATAGGGGTTTTTATTACCCCCAGCCTTGCTGGTTAAATTAGAGGATTTGGGGTTTGCCCACATCTTATTCCCTACTGTAATTAATTGTATATTTAAATGTATTTAAATTACACTAGCTTTTGTTCACTGACACACTTACAGTTAAAATGAAACTTCAGAAAACTGTAAGAACATTAAAACTACATTTATTTTGAAAATTCAAATGATAACTAAATAAAATGGCTGTGGATATAAAATCCTGTTATTCAAGGTAGGTTAGTTAAATCTTAGCTGTAGCTTAGGTTTCTGTTGTCAGCTTCTGACTAAGCTTCGGAAACACATCAGGCAGGCCGAATCTTCCAGTCCAGTCCGGACAATCGGGTATCTGCGGCTAAGCTTAGGATCTACTTCTGGACTCCCACCTGTATTACAATCTGGAACCCTGGCAGGGAATTCAAACTCAGGCAACAAGACAACAGAACTAACTGAACTGTGTCAATTTGGGGAGAACAAAATCTTGACTCCCCCAATTGAGCCTGGAAAGAAAGAATGGAAGATGGGAAGTCCTACCAAGGGGGAAGTTACTCTTTGTTACCCCTTGCACTACTCTCTCCGCCTTTATTACCTTTCAACTCTTTAATTATAATTTTGCTACAATGAAGCATTAGGAAAGGGGTAAGAAATTTCTTAATTAGTCCAGAGCTATTATGCTAATTAAAAGCAATAGGAAAATGTTTAGAACTTTAGTAATAATATTATCTAAACAAAGCACTTTTTAAGAGGACAGAAACAGCTGTCCAGACCAGCTCGTCACATATGCCCAACGAAGATAAGTTTGATATTTACATATCAAACTTAAACTGGCCTGGATACTGTTTCTGCTACCTACAATCCACCTGCTAAGTTATCCCCTAATTAATCTGCTATGGGATCTCAATAGGAACAAAAAATTTCTCCTTAACAACTGACTGGGATTTGTAGCCCCGTCCCAGCGGATATGACCGACTGCGACTAACATACCAAAGTCTTTTCCCAGAGAAAGTCAAGGCGGACTGTCCGCTTCTCTGAATAGAAACAATCTTAACAAAGAAAAGATGGCATGAAGGAAAGATCAGTTCAATGTTCAAAATACCTGTCTGAGTGCGTCTTATCCATGAAACTATCTGGGAGGATTTACATGGAAGAAAAGGTAAGCGCTGCTTACGACAGTGTACAGACCCTACAGTCTCAACCGTAGACTGGATCTTGTGGGTTTCATCTGAAGATGAAGTAAAGGAAGGGTTCTTCCTACTCTTGGCTGCACTGGCACAGACTGAAGTTTCTGGCCTGGTTGCAGAGGATTTGGCATAAGCCTTACCAGCTTTAGGGTTGGGATCATTAATGTTCCTAACTAAACTGTCAAAAGACCTGAGCTTAAGGAGTTTACTCTTTAAGGGGTTCTCAGTAGACCTAGTTAGCTTTTTAGCAGTCTGCCTAGCTATCGGTCTAGTCTTGGTGAAACACACAACTCTTTTCAGAAGAGGTGTCCACAAATGCTTTGGTTGGCTCATCTTGGATTGGACCAAGATGCGAGACTTTTGGTCTCTCATGACCTGCTTATTTGCAGTCGTTGGGTTGTCAAAGTTGTGCTTGCACTTGGTTCTGAGGGGACACAACAACATACCCTGAGACCTCACTGGCTTATCAGAAGCCTGAGACTCATTTTCTGGATAGTCAAAGTTGTGCTGGCCCTTGATTCTGAGGGGACACAACAACATACCCTGAGATCTCAGTGGCTTTTCAGAAGCATGAGACTCATTTTCTTGGTAGTCAAAGTTGTGCTGGCCCTTGATTCTGAGGGGACACAACAACATACCTTGAGACCTCAAGGACTTATCTAAGGCCTGAGACTCTTTTTCCCTAACTTGTAAGCAGGACTGAGATGCATTTTTGCTTCTCTCAGTAAACTCTAGGATATCACTCGACTTACTGGAAAAATCTATGTCTTTAACTAGCACATGAATTTCTACTGACTGCGTGTGCGAATAAGTAGTGGGAGCATGGACATAAACAGACTCCGCTTTACAAGATACTATCTGCAGCGTGGAGCTGAAGTCTTCTGTCTCGCCACCTACCTTCTTCAAAGTTTCCTTGCTGTGCAAGCTTCTAGATACAATAATATTATCTAAAATGGGGTTGGTTTTGGGAATAACTTTTTTATTTCTGCCAAGGAATGACCATCTTGACAGAAATCACCACCCTGAGTTAACTCAAGTTTTGTGGTAGCTAGCCCACTAGTGGTCACTGCAGTTGCAGGCTCACTAGTTTTGATCTCTTGACAGCTGCCAAGGATCTCACATTCTCTACCAGGGTTTTCATTTCCAGATTCTGGTGGGGTAAGGGATCTTTCTTCAATTACTGATCCTAAGTGACTGATACTAGTATTTGGCAAGGCATTTTTGACTGACATGGAAGTGTCTGGCTTTGGGGTTGTGAACATCCATAATTCTCGGGAAGGCTCGCCAGCAAAGGCTTTCTGGTTCCACTGAGCATGTTCAACCGCCTCTTTAAAACCTCTAGTTTTTGCATGTTGTTCCATCTGGACACACTCCAGTTGCCACTCCCAATCTTCCTTGACCTTCTCTGCAACACACTCTAGCAGTTTAATACCTGTGAATTTGCAAGCCTGGCCCATTTCTATACTTCTAAAAAACCAATCTATAGAATCTACTTCCCTCCCTTGGACACCTACATTAGCTTCTAGTTGAGATTTGGCATTCAACAAATCAGAGACATACATATCTAGCTCAATCCCACTCAAACCTGCCTCATGAGCAGCAAAGTCTGAGATGGTCTTGCCCAATAGATAATTATTTGCTGCCATCTCGGTTAAGCTGTAGTGACCCTTACAAGAAGTTTGCAAATTATCACCTATGATTGCTGCTGAAATTATAGAGTACTAGACAAGACTCAGAAAATTAGGTCAACAGTGGGTTAGTAAGCAAATCACATATGCATCAATCAAATAATAAATCACAGAATCAAAAAAATAGCAATGCAATTGTCAATCCATTTTAACAAATCCTTAACCTTATGGGCAACCATTAATTTGGGAATTAAAATTGTCCTAGCCAATTATATATTTTGATTTCCTAAAGTCAGTGAACATTTAAACTATTTGTAAATTTCAGTTACATAATTACCCAAGTTAATTTTTGCTAACTTTTACAGGCAAACTAGTAACTAATGACTCTGAGCTCCCAGTGTTCTTTAAGTATATGCCATAAAATAAATCAAAGATGGCTAAACACTTGAACACAAAATATAAAAAAAAAAAATATGCTGTTGTCTAGAGGTAAACCAGGAACAATATCAAGACAAGAATCTCACTTTGTGAGTGGGTTCTATGCCGGGACGAGATCCCCAATCTGTGGCGGGTAACTTCGCTTTAACTAGCGAATGCACTATGTGCACTTTACATAGGGAACAACAAACAGTAAATCTTAATAGGGGTTTTTATTACCCCCAGCCTTGCTGGTTAAATTAGAGGATTTGGGGTTTGCCCACATCTTATTCCCTACTGTAATTAATTGTATATTTAAATGTATTTAAATTACACTAGCTTTTGTTCACTGACACACTTACAGTTAAAATGAAACTTCAGAAAACTGTAAGAACATTAAAACTACATTTATTTTGAAAATTCAAATGATAACTAAATAAAATGGCTGTGGATATAAAATCCTGTTATTCAAGGTAGGTTAGTTAAATCTTAGCTGTAGCTTAGGTTTCTGTTGTCAGCTTCTGACTCAGCTTCGGAAACACATCAGGCAGGCCGAATCTTCCAGTCCAGTCCGGACAATCGGGTATCTGCGGCTAAGCTTAGGATCTACTTCTGGACTCCCACCTGTATTACAATCTGGAACCCTGGCAGGGAATTCAAACTCAGGCAACAAGACAACAGAACTAACTGAACTGTGTCAATTTGGGGAGAACAAAATCTTGACTCCCCCAATTGAGCCTGGAAAGAAAGAATGGAAGATGGGAAGTCCTACCAAGGGGGAAGTTACTCTTTGTTACCCCTTGCACTACTCTCCGCCTTTATTACCTTTCAACTCTTTAATTATAATTTTGCTACAATGAAGCATTAGGAAAGGGGTAAGAAATTTCTTAATTAGTCCAGAGCTATTATGCTAATTAAAAGCAATAGGAAAATGTTTAGAACTTTAGTAATAATATTATCTAAACAAAGCACTTTTTAAGAGGACAGAAACAGCTGTCCAGACCAGCTCGTCACAGTGTCCTATCTTTCTACGTCGTTCTATGAGTGCCAATCATTGCCTGTTTGTTTATTATATATGTATGCATGTTTGTATATATTGTTAGCACGAATGTTAAAGGTTGAATTAAGAATCCACATCACAGCGCTCGAAACACTTCCGTAAGCCCTCCGTCCCTATCTTAAGCAGCAAGCAAATATATATAGTTCCGATTGCACCAGTAACTGTCTGATTGTATATCCGTCTCGCCTTTACTTTAAGTGTTGAGCGTCGGGCAGATCTCCTTTTAACTCCTCGCAGAGCCATTCTCCTCAGACCGTAATGATCTGTTTGTGCCTCGGCACTGTTCACTCGCTCCCAAAGGCCCACCACAATATCTAGCTTGTCATACATCAGTTCACCATCAGGTGGCGCAGAACCGGCCAGTCTATCTGCCTGCTTATTTTCCAAACACACAGGCATAACGTGGAGAAAATATCCAAAGAACTCTAGCTAGCCGGGATATCCGAAGCGATGCTTGCCGCTCTGTGCCTGTTCCAACCAGTGTTGCCACTTTTATTTGACAAAAAACATCCAAAACGGAGTCAAAAAATATCTGAAAACATCTAAATTTGCGTGGAAAACATCTAGAAAAAAACATCCAAATGGAAAGAGTCACAAATTACATAGCAATTTATATGACTTACCCTATAGAATCATGTCCTCGTTCTTGCTGAAGACTGTCTTACAAGATCAACAGGATAAACTTAGCTTGGATGATGAAGTTGAAGCTTCAGATCCAAAATGACTCTGGTATGCTTTAGCTGTTCCAATTTCTTTTAATACCCAATCAGGGAGCTGATAAGTGTAACAGCCTTTTCCTTCTCTAATCAGGCAAAATTTTATTGTCAAGATAGCATTTGAGAGGTCAAATTTCATCCTGTTTCTTAGGTTGGATTTGATAAATTCACTCCGAATGAAAAAAATCTAGAAAATTATCTACCATCTAAACGTCAAAAACGCCATCTAAATGCAAGAGAAAACATCTAAATTTGGATGTAAAACATCCAAAATGGCAACACTGGTTCCAACCTTTCTCAACACGCTCAGTGAGTCAGTTAAAATTACAACATGTGTGTACAGCTGATTCTGAAGCAGCGGAAGGCAGCAGTGACTGCCTCCACCTCCATTCTCAAACTAGACGTTGTGATATCATATGCCAGGCTATGCTGCATTAAGCGACGTCCGTTCGCTTTTGCTATGAACCCCGCATGCCCTTTGTCTGCCTTTCAGTTTTAAAAACAGCTTGTCAAATAGCGCGTAGGAACACCTTTGGCAACACTTCTCCAACTCCTCCCCCGCTAGAGAGAAAGATACTTGGACAATGAACAAGCAACTCGAAAATCGAGTAGAAACAAGAACAGGCCAATATAGAGGTTCTGGAAAGACTGCACATGAAAACATAATTAGTGAAAGATATATATATATATATATCATCATCAGGTGCCTTGCCGACTGGCGTGGGCGATTGTAATGACCCTGCTTTGCATGGTCCTCACGATTACATAGTGGCAAGCAGAAAGTCCGTGCACCAAGGGACAGCACGAGATACTTGTGCCTAGTCGAGGAAGCGAGGGAAAGTCCGAGCTAGCCTCGTGGTCAGTCGATCATGAGACGTCAGAGAAGACGGTAGCATTTTCTGAGAGTAGTTTTAATATTGTGCGAGGTACTAGTGTTTAAACATGTTGCGTGCGAGAGAAGTATAATTAATTGTGGAAACATGTGAAACAAATATGACCGAATAAACTGACAGTATGTACCAAGAAGCTGAGCGGCGTTTGTGTTGTCAACCCTAGACGTTAAAGCAGTGAAAGTTTTGTAGCAGTAAACATCCAGAGAGTGAGCCGTGGCGAAAGCCAATAGGTAGTAAGCCAAAGTGCAATCCAAGTCAAGCCAAGGTTTATTACAGCGATCATGCCTCTCCATAATCTGCGATCTCCTGCAGCATGTATCAGTTCGTGTGCCGACACACCTCCATACCATGCAACAAGACTGTCAAGCATCTTCTCTCGTTGTCTTCCTCTATCTCTCCTTCCACAGATCTTTCCAGTGGTCACAGCATGTTCTATTTTCCCTCTTTTCATAACATGGACGAAAAATGATGACTGTCTCCTTCTGATGTCAGTGATAGGTTGTCTTCGGGCTCCCGCCTCTTTTAAAACCTCTTGGTTGCTCTTTTTGGCTGTCCAAGGTATTCTAAGCATTCTTCTGTAAAACCAGATTTCTGAGGCATCTAAAAATTGTTTGGCCTGCCTACCGATTGTCCAGGATTCACATCCTTATGTTAAAACTGGATGTATGTAGCAAGCAAGAATTCTTTTTCTAACTCTCAATGACAAGGATATATTGCAGAAGATGTTTTTCATTTTATAAAATGCAGTTTGTGCCTGTCCAATTCTGTTTCTTTTTTTCAGTTATGCATCTTCCATCTGATGTTATCCATGTGCCCATATATATATATATATATATATATATATATATATATATATATATATATATATATATATATATATATATATATATATATATATATATATATTATATATATATATATAAGAGTGAGACAACTGAAATACTTCAGCCACATTAAAAGACATAACACACTTAAAAAACCCATACTGAGGGCAAAAATGTAAAAGCAAAGTCGGGAGATGTGAACCAGAGTCATTGCACACAGTTATAAACCATAAGTGCTCTGCCACCAGTACGGACAGCTTATAAGCGACTCTCAACCTGTGTCGCTTCAGCAACGTTCCTTCATTTATATCAGTGTTAACTCTGGCATCCATTACCTAGAGGCTGGGTGAACCCCTGGAACCGTCCGGTCTCGAACACCGGTCGTGGGCTGTAGCGAGTCGTAGCTGGATTTGAAAGCGAGTCTCATATCGACTGCGCTAACGCGGAAGGCAACAGTCGAAGGCAAGAAAGCATTAGTTGGGAAACGATACAAGTGGGAGGACAGCATCAAGAGATGGACGGGCATCAGTCTGAGAGAGTGTACAACTAGGACAAGAGACAAAGCGTGTTGGAGATCCATTGCAGCCAACCTTCACTGTGCAGACGGTGCCTGATTGATTGAAGATAAATAATTGTAAACTGTGTATAAAACAAAAACGCTAAAGACGTTTTTTCACGAGCTTAGTGCGAAGAATGGTCCACATTGCGAATTGTCAAACATCAGAGCAAACGATAACAGCATCAAGACAAAACAGTGTCAACCATCACATTGTATTTGACACTAAATTACTGACTTTTTAGTGATAGTTTCTTATATGTTATTTGACACTTTATGATTTTCTTTGCAAGTTCTTGTTAATTGTTAACAGAGATTGCTCTTTTCACCCTTCTCTGTTTGAACATATTTTTGTAAAGTACGAAAAAAAAAAAAAAAAAAAAAGGAGGGGGTGGGGGAGGGTAACCAAAAGTTGAAAACTACTGAACAAGAGAGTGCAAAATGGGGAAGAACATCTAGCATGCCTTAGCAACAAGATAGAGCAACATAGTGTTATATGGATCAAAGCTGGATCTCAGTTAGGGTGGGGGGGGGGAGAGGAAAGGGGGGGGGGGGGTCTGTGAAGAACGGAAAAAAATGAGAAGAGAAAAATATTCTTTGTGCCATCCGCACTTGAGTACAGGTAACTTTTTAAGAATGATCCCATTTTTATGGATGTTTGTTAACATATACCATTAGCATTGTATGTTTCGTTTGACGCCTACAGGACTGTAAAAGGAGCGACCAACATCCAGTGACACAAAGTGCCACCATTCAGACCAGGAAAAGTCCTAGAAACTCCGTTCAATCGTTACTACAGCCGGGGTGTGGTTTTAAAATAACGGAAATTGCATCCCAAATTGGGACGGAAATTGATTCAACTTTGGTAACGTTGTGGTATCTCGACACTTGTACAGTCCATAGTATAGACGTCTCTGTCTCTGTCTGTCTCTGTCTGTCTCTGTCTCTCTCTCTCTCTCTCTCTCTCTCTCTCTCTCTCTCTCTCTCTCTCTCTCTCTCTCTCTCTTGTTTTAGATTACAACTAAAAGGAAAATTGAATTTCTAATGAAGACTGTGATTGTAAAAAAAAATTGATTAAAACTAAAAAGAGAAAATGTAAATGAATTTCTAATGACTTCAAGACATGTGATTCTAACTGATTTAGACGTGTCCATTAAGAGCTGGTATATTATGTGATTCACAAACTTGCCAGTTTGGCAAACAATAAAATAATGGTATACATTTTCCCTTCTCAAACTAATTCATTTCTTTTAGATATGCTGAAGTGTATTAAATAATTTAAATACTTAACATTATAAATCACTAATTATAAAATAAACGTTTTATGAACAATTCAAGAAGCACAATGAATATTGTTAACCGTTTGGCATATATTTTATTTGACCTGAAGTTTCAATATGTATCAGCATAGCACGTGACTTGTTGGATGATCATATGACATTCTCACAATTTCAGCGATCATGGAACGAAGACGTCTTGTTCTCCTGCTCTCAACTGTGGCTTCTTTGCAAGTAAGTAACTCTGCATCGTCTGGCAATATTCCATCACGATTTTGGTGCTTCTCAGAAGAAATTGCTTTGCAGTGTGGTGTAAGTCTTGTCGTAGTGTTCTAGAACAGCCTGTTTGAATTTATTGAAATTATACTGATTTAATTAACATGGACGGCTGTTATCTTGATCGTCTGGCAAATCTTCTTTTTCAATGAAGACGTCCTAAAAGAAACGGACTCACAAAGAGAACTGACTGCCCACACCAGAAAGAGACAATCTACGTTTTTTGGTCATGATGGTAGGAAAGTTGGAGTGTAGGAGAAGCAGAGGGAGACAGAGAGCGGACGCTGGACAGTTTGACATCATGGCATGGAGGGTCTTCGGTGTCAGAATTGATTGAAAGTACACGAGAAAGAAGGTTGTTGACTGACATGACTACCAACGCCACATGGCATGGACTTTAAGAACAAGAATCTTCTGTGCTTTATTAATATCCTACCCAAAACAGGGAAAATCCATAGGTCATGGAACAGTCTAATAATTTAGGTGTTGGTAGATAAGCTGCACGCAGTTGTGAGACCTAGGCTGTATAGATTCTTGGGACCTAGGTTGCACTCTCTCGTGGAACGTAAGTGCGTTGGTGTTGGGGCCAGTTCTAGATGTTTTTGGATCTTTAAAAGCACCAACAAGCCAGGAAACTCTGTCTTACCATCCCCTAAAATGTTGGACTGTCCTGTGACGTCATCTGGTGTAACATAATAATAAATAATAGAATCGTCTTCT